>OZ023275.1:10505254-10725030 GCA_964007475.1 Hybos culiciformis | reverse complement strand
GCAGGATATACACGATGAGCATTTCACTGATGCAAATGACCCAACTGTTGTTAATCCTAAGTCAAACAAAAATTTATCAACACTCTCTAATGAGAATCTGGAACCAAATTTGGTGAAATACATTATATATTATATATATTATTAATTTTTTTAATTTTAAATAGTTATAAAAGCATGCATTACAAAGAGAATTATGAAGTAAAAGAAAGATAACTGATTCATTTTGTTGCAGGATGTAAATGATAAGAATTTCACTGATACAAATGAATCAATTGTTGTCAATCCTAAATCAAACAAAAACTTATCAACACTCTCTAATGAGAATCTGGAACCAAATTTGGTAAAATTCATTAAGTGTTAATTGTATTTTCTTTGTCTCAAATCGATTTGTTTTTTAGCCTAAGGAATCTGTAATTGTTACAGAACAGAATCTTTTAGAAACGGCTGCAATCCGTCAAGAAATTCAAAATGCGAAAGATGGAAAAAGTTTCGTTATAGCAGAAATAAATGAATTTGATTTGTTACAAATAGTTGATAATTTCCATAAGGCCAATTCAAGAATGAAGTCATTTTATTCTAATCTTGGGCTCGATGACACAGATGAAGATTTATCAAGTCATGATCAAGAAAGTAATAAAGATTTTAATAATGAAGCACTTGTAGATACCAACGTGGTTGAAAGTCGTTTGGGTAAACAAAGTGATATTAAATTTCGTGTAACAAATTTTGTGCCAAAACAATATAAAAATCGTGAAGTTTTAACTTTGACTCATATCTTAGAAGATCATGAATTTAATTTTGGTAAAGATGTCACGGAATGGGAAGTTTTAAAAATTAATAAATCAAACGTATTAATTGGTACTAAAAACGATTCAGTTTTATTAATGAATTTTAATTCAAAAAGTATTAATAAGATAACTTTTAATGGTACAATAACAAAAGTCGAAAGCTTTATCTGTCGGAATTCCAAAAATTTGTTAGGTAAAGGATTAGCATTAATTGCGATCAACGAAACAATTCATTGGATTGATGTTGATAATGGTAATATACATTGGAGTGTTTATATTGGAAAGAAAATTAGTGCCTTAAAGTATTATCAAATAAAAAAGCATGATTATTTGGCAATATTAGTGAATAAATCAAGCTCCGACGGTTTAACAGCACTAATGTTATACGAATTTAAATTCATCAACAAAGAATTGTGGTTAAAACAAGAAATTCCATTAGAATATGAAAGCACTAATCTTATATTTCTCAATACTGGTCGTGACATTGTTTTAGGTGTAACACAGAAGGATTATGCTTTAATTTTTAAATATAATCCAGATGAAAATTATCTTAATAAATTTGAAAATATAATTAAAATAGAGTCAGAAGGATTAACATCGCTTGCTGCCTTTAAAATGGGTGGCTATTCATATGTAGGAATTAGTGGTATGAGTCCTAAAATATTGAGATATCACCGTGGTCATTTTATACCCCAAACTATATTAGGTGAGATAATCGTATCAAAATTAATGAATAGATTAAAATCTTTTGTTGTTTAGTGGTTTTTCATTGAAGTCGTTTAATCTGTTCAATTTCATGTCACACAAAATCATCATTATAATTATTTTTTGAAAATTTATAAAACTTATTTGTATGCTTTGCTATATTAAAAGTAAAACTGACATTCTCAGATAATTTGAGCGATTCCTTTAAAATTTTTAGAGCTGCATTTTATTCTGTCGCCAATTTTAAATGACGATACATAAAAATTCAAAAGTGTTGAAACAATAATTTGATTTATTTATTTATTTATTTATTTATGAGTAATCCCAGTATAAATGTATTAATTCTAGAACTAAGCTTAAGGCTTCTTAAATACTATGGTTTTCTAGCCAATGAAAACATTAAAATATTATGTGTTCTTGTTTTTATTACTAAGTTCTTGAAACAATCTAAGTACTGAGCAGATGAACATATTTATTTTAGGGGAAAATTTTGGTTTGGTTGAGTATTTTCTTCCGGTTCCAGTTAGAACTTATCGTGATGACCTATTACTTCTGGTTCAACATAAAATTGGTTTTGATACACATTCAGTTTCAGTGGTAGAAGCTTTAGTTTGGGATGGAGTATCATTTGAAATAAGTGAATTGGTTCCATGTCATATTAAAAATATGACTTCTGAGCTTGGTGTCAATTGTATATTAGATCCTTCAAGAGATTCCGGAATCCAGGGGTCGGCGGTTTTTGAAAATGATAAAAATATTTTTATAATTGTTCCAAGAATTGAAGAATCCTCAGGTTTATTTCGTATTTATGTTGAATTGTCTGAAAAAGACAATGGAATGGAAGAACTCGATGAAATTTATAAGTATTTGAAATATATGTTCGAACAACAAATAAATACAACAAATGATGCAATAGAAGTATTAAACTGCACCCATAGCCCATCAGATGTGGAATTAAATAATGTTGTAGCACCAGAGATTTATATTGATGGTGATGTTGAAGAAATATTTTTGAATGATGTTAAATGGACTGAAAAAGATTCTCAAATTGATTTAGAGGAATTGATAGATATGTTGGAAGAAATAGAAACCTTAACAAAGAGTCGACAGAAGAGAAACATTTTTGAAGATGCCATTATCGAGGCAGACAATGTTGACGTAGAAATTTTAGAAGTTTTGAAAATAAATAATGAAAATGTAGATAATTTGATAGTAATTGGCGATAGCATTTTTTTTAATGGAACAATTATTTTTGAAAACGATTTGAATGTCACGAATAGTTTTGATATAAAATCAAATCCTGAGGTGAGATCATCTGAGGGTGCAGTTTTGGAGACTGAAGCTGTCGTAATTGATGGAAATTTCAAATTTAAAAGTATTAATGGCATAAATTGGGACGATTTTTTAAGATCTCTGTCAATGACGATATATCCAAGTGAACTGAAAGATGTAGAAATTAACGGAGTAAGAAAAAATTGAGAAAACAGATTTTGTAAATTTTTGAATTAATTTATTTACAGAATGTCATTATTGATGAAGGTTTAAATATTTCAAATCTAAATAATCTATCTTTCCCTGATGAATACTTATGGTCAAGTGATCAGGATGATAGCATTGTTTCGGCCAATAAAACTTTTACAAAAAAATTAAGTAAGTATAATAAATTAATTTTGAAAAGAGGTTAAACATTTATAAAACAAATTATTTAATTTTTTTTTTATTTAGTAACTAATGCCATTGATACCGCTGGTGGCTTAATAAATGGAGTTAATCCATTTGATTTGATAACACTTTCAGACGATCAAAATATAACTGCTCCTACTACATTCACTCAATTAGAAGTTAGCAGATCGTTAGAGGTAAAAAAAAAATTTGACTGATCCATTTTTAGTCTTAATTTAAATAAATGATACAAGAGGAAACTACAATAATAAAACATTAACACATTAACAAAATATTCACTATAGATAAATTGTAACTATTCTAATCCATAATTCAATAAAATTGTAATTCTGATCATAGGTTAATGGATCTGTTTCAGCGAAAGGCTTAACCAAACTTCTTGACAATCCAAGTTTATTAACAAGCAATATTGTACAATCAGCTTGTGATTTCAAAAATTTAGAAGTAAATGGATTAGTTGTTGTTGCTGAAAAATTCAATGAAGAAAATTTGGATAATATTTTCAGTGACCTCGTTTACAAGAGCGGTAATGAAATTATAATAAAATCAAAGAAGCTTGTTGAGTCTGCGAATTTATCGAAAGTATTTACAAAATCAAATAATTTGAATGAAATTCCACTTGAAGAATTTGTTTTAAACGATTCAACGGCTGAACAGGATCTTGGTTTATCAGAAATTATAGGAAATGTTTATGTGAATAATTTAAAATTAGATAAATTGTTCAATTCAATCAATACAATAGAATTAATGAGAAACTTAATTCTACTCGATGACGAGTTCATTGATCTTACTTTCAACGAGACACTCCAAGCAAGGGATTTATTGATTCATCATGAATTGAATAATATCCCTATTCAAAATTTTAGAACAATTTATGATAATTTCGAAATCAATGAAGCAGAATTTGAATCATTGACCACAGAAAATTTAAAATCAGATTGTAATATTACGGGGAACAATAATATGATGAAGGGAAAGGTATTATAGCTACAAAATTTTCTTCCAAGATCTGAGATTTTTTTTTTGGCAGGCCATAAAGTCTAATGTAAAATTAACAATTTTTATTTGTTTTTAGCTTTTCACTACAAATTTAATCAATGGAATTAGAATGGATCAATTGATTGGACATTTTCAGACCACAGAAACTATAACTGATAATTTATTTATAAACGAATTGATATTAGATGATGGTTTATACGTAAAAAATTTAAATGAAATATTTTCTGAGCATTTTTTGGCATTTTTAAAAAACTACGATATACATTATATGATAAAATCCGGTTTAATTTCAATGGAAAAACTTAGCATTCATGGAAATGTACATTTAAATTATTTAAATGGTCAACATTTTGAAAAAATTAAAGACAATGTCATTTGGTTAAATCGCCCAAACTCTTTCTCGACTTCTGTAAAATTTTTGGGTCCATTAATAGCTCAAAATTTTCAAATTAACGAGCATTTTAATGAAAAGCCGTTTCCAGAGTTAGTGTCTGACATAATATATCGTGATAATAATTTAATTTCAATTAATGGTTTGAAAAAATTTACAAATCCAATAATAGTTTATAAAAACACATTAATTAATTCCATAAATAATATACCGTTCAAGTCAATAGCAATGAAAAATTCTCCAATAAATTTTAAAAATTCCATTAATATTTTGGGTAATTTAACTTCATCAGAAATTGAAATTGGAAAACATTTAAATGAAATGGATTCAACGAAGTTTAAAAACTTATGCAAATATGACAAAAATTATAGTTCATATATAATTGAATCAACAGTTCATTTTACAGGAAAAAACGTTCAGATCAAAAACTTTCGTGTCGATGGTAATTTAAATGATTTTCATGAACTCAATGAACATTTAGATAGTTTAATTTATAAAAATCACCCAATGAAAATAAACAAAGCGAATATAATATTTAAAAATGAAGTCAAATTTAGCAAAGGTGCTTATATACATTCATTAAATAGTTTCAATGTACCAGAATTATTTGAAAATCTTATAAATGTAAATCAATTGAATGAAATTGTGCTACCAGGATTCGTCGTTTTTAAAGATCATATATTAGCTGGAAACGTTCAAGTGATGGAAAATTTAATAACACAAAATATTTCTAAGTGCAACTTAAATGACTTAATAGAGAATTCTGTTAAAATTGATGAAAAACAAGATTTAAAATGTAAGTTTTTAGTTGAGGAGAAATGTTTAGAATACAAAATATAATAGTTTTATTATAAAAGTACCAATTATTCTAACTTACTAAAATTCTAAAAAAAAAACTAGAAATATTTATTCCTTGATTTAGAATTATACATAATTATTTTTTTTTCTGTATTTTTTTTTTCTGTTTTTCATATAATACACAATCACAACTCAAATATCCAGCTTTAAATTTTGCCATCGGCTCGTTAGATGGAAATTATTTGAATGTTAAATATTGTAATGAACATAATACAGCTGAGCTAATAACATTACACACTCCACAAAATTTGAGCGGAGATATATTGTTTTCGCAAGTTATTCTCGACGGAGAAATCAAAGTCCAAGGAAAAATTAATAAAGGGTTAAATCTTACTGATGAAAAGGAAAACACTTTAATGGTAAATAAAATTTACAATAAATATTCAAGGTTCAGTCTTCGTCAAATATACTGAAAATCAATAACGATTAAAACAAAGGTATAAGTGCAATTCGAAAAAATTTTTTCGAATGAACTAACTACCTTATAAATCATTTTTAACAAATTTAAATGTTTCAACTTATTCTTTAAATTTAATTAAAGCTTAACTTTTTAGTTAAATTTTTTTTTTTTTTTGTAAAATAATTTTGTTATATAATTTTTAGAACCATGGACATCAACAAATTTATTCTCCAATAACCATGAAATCCTTTGAAGTTATTGAAAACTTGAGCATTTTACCACTTATCAACGGAAGAAATTTGTCTAATTGTGCAATTTTGAATTCTAATGTGAAATTGCATTCTCCTATTTCAATTAAAAAATTGTTGGCTTCTAATTTGGAGACTAGTGATCATATATCCGGATTGGACTTCAAACAATGGTATACAAATTCAGTCTGGATAGCTGGTAAAAGGATAAGTGAAATCACTGGTAATTGGTCTATTGGAAATTTAACTACTTATCAACAAATTTATGGAAATAAATTTTTGAATAATAAACACTTAGACGAAATTTTTGATTATAAAAATATTGATGAATTTCATAATAATTTGCCTTTCGAATATCAAAAGTTGTGTGAGCTCATTAAGTCTTCGATTGAGAAACATCAGTCCAACAATATTTTGCTGAAATATTTCGAGCATTCACATCAACATTTCGAAAAAAGTGGTTTTATTAATAGAATTTATATATTTAATCACCGTGAAGATACCTATTTGTTAATAAATTCAAATTGCTACTCCAGTATTTATCTTTGGAGGATGGTAAAAGATGATGATAGTTTGCAAATGACTAAAGTCACTGATTTTGAGTCGGGTTTGTTGGAAAATATTTATGCTATTCCTGAAGATTTAAATATTTATTTTACTATCACAAGCTCTGTTCAAACTGATTGTAATATAAAAGGTATCAATAATTTGAAGTTTAATTTACATTCAATGAATTACATAGCAAAAGGACAACATCAATATTCAGACATTCATTATTTTGGTAATAATTTTTATGCTATTAATGAGAGCGAACACTCATTGATAAATATTGATACTTCTGAAAAATGGGAATTACCAACGTCTGCTAAGAGTTCTTATCAATTTCTACCGAGTGATTTAGATATTGGTAGCGGTCTTGCATTGAGTGATGGCGAACGATTATTATTTATTGATATAAAATCTAAAAAACGCTCCCAATACAAAAGTGTAGAGGACAATCAAAGTGTTAAGTTGCAAAAAGGTGACCAAAAAATATTTTTCAATGATGAATTAAAAATTTCGACAGAAGAATCGATTTTATCAGACATCAAAAATTTTCTTAAAAATTCATCAAAACAAAACAGTTCTCGGTTAACAAATGATGTAGAAATTTTTTTCGCGAAACTAAATCAATTTAAAAATAACTTAAAAAATAACCAAATGAATATTGTCGATAAAAAGCAAAGTTATATGCCAGAATCTTTTATCACAAATACAAATCAATTGGAAATTATATCGAATGCCATACAAACTGCAGAAAATTTAATAACAATTTTAAATGAAATCAAACTTCAATATTCTAACACAGTTGATGAAGAGATAATTAATTCAAGCCAAATCAATATGTTAAATTTTCTAATTTCAAATATTTCAACAACCGTAGAAAATTGTCAGAATTTGGTTAATAACAAAACCAGCACCATAATTTCCGAAAAAAATCGTAGTTCATTGAATGAAGAAATAAAAATTTATCAAATGAATCAAAGCTCATTCCAAGGAACAGTGAAAAGTCTTGATTTGAGTAAAGAAGTAGAGCAAATGCTAGACATGATTTTTAGTCAATTAAAATTATGTGAACTTAATGGTCCAAATTCTACTAAAAATGCAAATAGGAGTTTAGATAATCCAAAAAATTCATCAAAATATCAATATAACTCAGACTTAGACAAATCTGCTAACGAAACTACTGGCTTAAATTTGATATCATCATCAAGTACTTCTGATGAAATTTTACTTAATTCCAGACATAATGATTATCTTTTAATTGCTGATAATCCCTATTTTCCTGGTAGAAAATCAGAAGAAGAAATACTAGCTTTGAAAATCCAGTCTAATGTAAACCAGAGAACTTTGATTGCTGTTACTGAAACTAAAAGTCGTCAAATTCATAATATTAGCCACGATTCAATTAAAATTTATTTTGACATAATTCAAGGAGATCTTTTCCAAACAATATCAGCTAAAAGGCCGCGTTGTTTAACTGTTCTACACATTCGAAATAATATTATATTTGCTTTTGTTGAAAATAATTATATTATCAATATAATGGTTTACAAAGGGATCGAAGGATTTGTTGAATTGGCAAAATTTGAAACCAAAAAATATATAACATCATTGGCTAGTTGGAAAATTGAATCTGTAGACATTTTATGCCCAAAATATTACTTATTGGTTACCAGTGAAAATGTTATTGATTTTTATGAAGCTATTTATTCGGGAAATTGTTTACTTGAAACAATGAAACTAAATTGTGATCCTTATTAATTTAATAATAATACTTTTATTTAATAAATTTCTGTTATTTTCACTATTATTGTAGGTTTTTGTTGTTATTAATAAAATTTAAAGAAAAAATAATAGTATGTCTTTTAATTTTTTTTTTTTTATTATTATAAAAAAAAATTTAATTAAGATTTTATTTTCATTAAAAATTTTTGATTTATATTATTTCATTAAAAGTTGATTTTTAATGTTGTGTGCAATAAAAATCACAGATGAACAAAATTGTTTTTAAAAAAAAACGATTCTTAAATGTTTAATAAACTGATTTTTAAATAAGTAGGTACACCTGTTGGCAGTGAGTTCGATATAAGAAGATTAGGTTTTTATGCGTTGCGATAGAACAAATTTAACTTAGAAACTTAGAGCTATTACTTGAATTATTTAACTCGATCAATCGTAACTATTATGTCGCAGTTGTAAACAAAAGTATTAAAAAACTTTTCACATTTGGAAGTAATGATATAAATGACTAAATTGCAGAAATGGCAAAGGGTTTAACTTTAATTTCAAAATATAATTAAAACGAGAGAGGTAAAAAATATCATTAAAAATAAAAATAGCTAGCTTTTTGTTATTTATTCTTCAAAACTTTGTTATTTTTATAAAAGGAACAGCTTCTTAAAATATATACATAGGGATAGGTCGAGAAAGAAATGTTGTCAAATTTTTATTTCGAAATATTGGTTTTTGGTCCATAATGAAAAATATCGATGTTTAAGAGCTTGAAGACAGATATTTAAAAATTGCAAAAAAAAAATGTTTGTTTCGTTGGGTCGACCTTTATCAAGAAAAGCCTGAGTTTTAATATCCATGGAATTTAATAATCGTGTCTAAAGAAACAGAAAACAGAACTCTTGAATTATTGATTTGTTTTTGAGAGAAACGAATATTTTTTATTATTTTTTTTTTTTATTTTATGCATTTATTGTTTATTAATTTGCTGTATTTCTTACAAATTATATAATTTTCATTTTCATTTTTTTTTTATTTTTATTTTTCATCATTTTATATTTCACAATTTTTTTTTTTTTTTCATTTTGTTTTTTTCTATTTTTATTTTCAATTTATCTGCTTTTACCTTTCTTTTATTTTTATATTTAAAGGTTTGTTTAATATTTATGTATATATATTTATTTATTTTATTTTTTTTATTTTTTGAAATTTTTTCTATTTTCCAGTATTTTTGTTTAAAATAATTACTGAGAATTTTTTTTTTTTTTTTTTCAGTTTATTTAGATTTTACAAAATACTTATTTGCTTGTTTACTCATTTTTCTCTCGATATAAGAAGTTAAGAATCGTTTATAATATCGTTATTAATATAAGTATAATCTTCATCATTCGTTATATAGAAAATAAATAAATAAAATTTCTCAATCAGGATTTAGAGGATTATTTTTTTTAAATTTAGATAGGTGTAAATAAATAAAAAATGAAAAAAAAAATTTATAAATTATATTGAAATAAAAAAATTATGCAATTTTATATATATATTTTTACAATTTCTATATATATTTTACTTTATTAATAATTTATTATGATATTAAATACATTAAATTTTATTTTTTTTTTTTAGAAATTCTTTCTATTTTTTATAGTTTATATTTTTTATATTGATTTAAAAAAAAAATAAAAGTTTTTACACGTTTAATTATTTAATAATTTAATTGTACATAATAAAATTTTTTTTACAAAAACATTTTTAAAAATATCTTTACTGCCGTGCTAAACAACCAAAAAAAAAGAAAGCTTAATTATATTATGTGCATTTAGAAAATTTATACATAATATTTTTTTAAATTTTCTTTCAGCTAAAATTTTGGATTTTTATTTCATTAATTTTAAAAAGGAAAATTAACATTAAAGTAATATGTACTCAAAAACTCTAATAGGTAATCTGTTAGTTAGGGCGACAGTAAGAGAATTTTTCAAAGCTTAGAGCACGATACTTATTATACATTAATGCTTGCTAATAATGTCTAAATATCACAATGTGACATTTGGTTCTATTATAATTGATTATAAATTTGTGAATTCATTAATTTCATTATTTTGGTTGTCCTTGTACTCAACTAATAATTATAGCATTAATATAAAGATTTAGTATAGGTATAATATAGGATAAAAATCGATTGATACCTACAAATTTCTGACCTAAGTATTCGAACAAACCGCCGGATTTGATTCATCCCATATGTCATTATTATTCTTGATGCAAAATAGTTTGAACATGTTTTCTTTAAACATGGTATAAAATTAAAATCAAAATTAAAAAAAAAAGAGCTCCAAATATTTTTGCCGCAGATTTTTTATTTTTATTATTAAGAAACTCTCGAATAATGTTGAGTGTGATGAGTTTGAAATACTGGCACTATTTACTTCGTATCTTACGCTGTATTAAATGAAGCGGTATGAATTATTGTTGGTTTTTACTTTCAAGTTAAGATTTTAAGCATAATGCGTTTAGTGTAAGTTTAGTGTAAGATTTGATTGTACTATCAGTTTATAATACAATGTATGTACAGTATAAACAATCTTTGACATGTAATCAATTTATGTTCTCTTTTTCTCGTATTTTTTTATACGAACAATAAGTTCCGTGCTGAGCTTTTAGTGTATATTTAAAATGTTTTTTCTTTTATTAAGGAAGATAAAAAAAATTTAAATATTTATTTAAAAAAAAAACTTTAATTAACAAAAATTGTAATTCAAGGCAATAAATTGGTACAATAACTTCAAAATAGATTTTTATATGTGCTATAATAATTTTTAACCGAATTTTTAATTGTTTGGTGCACATACACATATAATCGATTTTAAAATAATTAAAAGTTTAAAATTTTATTCAAAATTTTATTTTACATTTTTAATAAATATTAAATAATTTAATATTTTTTGGTTTATTCTTAATTTGAACTACATATTTTACAACTTTTTTTTATAGCTATTAGTTGCAGTAATTATAATAATTTACCAGCTCCTTCTGATCACTGATGATTGACAGAAAAAAAAGATTGATTTAACTTTTAAAAAAATTAGGAGAAAAATATGAATATAATTTTATTATATTAACATTATAACTATTTTCGAAATATAACATTGGTAATGAAAGATATTCAAATGTCAAAAAAAAATGATTGTGTTTTACTTGTAGTTATAAGTTTGTGTGGACCGACATTTGTAAATGGAAAGGAAAAATAACCCATGAAGTTCGAGATTATTTAGGGTTTAAGAATAATTTTGCAATGATTCAGTATTTACAATGCACGTCAATGTTAATCTTACATGTCAAACTTTAATGCTTATTTTCACTTATTCAATTCATATTTTAAGTATTAATCTTTGCTATATTTTTTTTCTAATTTTAATTAAAAGATGAATTCGAATATTATATTTTTTTCAAGATATCGAAATTTTATTTTAAGAGATAGATTAAAATGATAATATTTTACTTTTTAATTTTTAATTTCACACCATTTAATATATGATGTTAATTTGTTAATATATTTTTTTAGTCTCACGATTCGAAAGAATAGTATACCAACGAAAATTTAAATATTGCTCAATATTTAAAGTATATATCTTTTATTTTAATTATTATAGGAAACATTTTTTTCTTGTCAAATTTAGAAAGGCCGTTAAGCCTGGAAATTGGTTGGACGCTGTTTACTTTATTACTTTAATTCTAACATTTGTCTTTGCTAGAAGGAAATCTATATATTCCTTGATTCGGTTTATAAGATTTTCAATAAACTTTTTCTTACAAAAATATTTTTTTTCTTTAAAAACTTAAGATCTTAAGAACCTAATAATGTCGGTAATACAACGTAAATTTTACACATTCTTTTTTTTCTGCGCTAAATTTTTGCACTTAAAACTTGTTTTAAAAAAAGGGAAAATACTAAATCATTATTGCACAATATTTTCTTACATTTTATATTTATGCGTGTTACACAGTTATCAAATTACTTTCAGAATGTAAATATGAGATTAATACAAAAAAGTAAGACTGGTAACAAAAATATCGATATATACATAATTAAAATTAATTATCTCTATCAACAAAATGATATACAAGTCAACAAAGTGATCGAAATCTAACTCCGCTATAACACCGATAATTTAGGATTATAACGAAATCTAATTTTATAATATAGGACTAATAATTATTATAACATTAAAATATTATCGTTTTTGTTATATATGTATGTTTTTATTATAATAACTATACAAAAATTTACAAAATACAAAAATTTTATGAATGCTGCTACATTATTGGATTTTGATTTTTTTAAACTTACATCAAAATGAATTTTCAGATTATGAAAAGTACATTTTTTTTTACTAAATTTTTATATTTATTAGAATTTTTTTTTTTTTTTGTAAAAAAATTTAGTTTTTACCTACAAACATACATACAATTTTATACTTTTAAACATCAATTAATTTCTCAATAAGAATTCTGTACCAAAACGTAGGTAAAGCCGTCTGTACAAACATATGATTTAATATACTTATCCTTATTGACACAGAATATGTATTCTATATTTATATCTGACTTATAGAGTATTTAAAAACCGTTTAAATCTCAATTTGAATCAGCTTTGACAATTTAGAAATGTACTTATTGCTATATATTAATGTAGTAGTATTACTTATATATTGTGTTAAATTGTTATTAATAATATTAATCATTATTGTGTAACAGCGATCTTGAATTGAGTTTGGAATTTTTAGATTTAATATTTTATTTTTTGATCCATGCTCTAATAATTTTATTTTATTTTTTCTTATATTCATGGTGTCAATATTAAAAACTAAAACCTGGAAAACTAAAAACAAAGTCACATCTTCTTCACTATCTTAGCTGCAAAAAAATAATTTTAAAATTCATTATAATGAGCGAACAGAAAATTAATTAAAAATTTAAGAACATTTTTTTTTTTTAGAATTGAATCGAAAATTTGAACTCTGTAACCTCTTAAGGGAAAGAAATAATTTTTAACAATCCTAAATATTTTAAATTTTAATGTAACTAAATTAATTTGTGGCATCTGTGTGACTCAATAGTTAAATTCTAGTGCTAACATTTTTCTCCATTTGAAGATAGTTTTGACGAAAACGTATTCAATATTTGACTCCAAACTGATAAATTTGTTATGTGTATTCTATTTTTCTCTCGAATAATGGAGAAAAGAGGTTTTGTACGTTGAAATCGAGAATATAAAACTATCTCAAATAATAATTAAAATTTGTACAACATCGAATTCATTACATAATGAAAAATTAAGTTGTCTTCAATATTTTTTTTTGAGTAAAGCAGTTTTTGTCTATCTTTACGAACTGTCCTTCAAATTTTTAAATTATATTTTATTGATCAGAATTATACATATTACAGATGCGTTATATCATTGTAAGGGAAAAAATCGTATGAATTGATAAAGACCAGTATTGGGATATTTGACATTGCAACGGTACATATTTTTTTCAATAGATCAGCTCTTGTGTATTCAGTATTGTTTTTTGTTGTCCCGCAAATATAACTATTTTACAATCAAATTGATATTTTCACAGGATGGTGAGAAATAAATTATTAAGGAAATCTGCCAATTTTTTGACAACAAAGTTGAAAATAAATAAAAAAATAAACGTATAAAATTAAAAAGTCAACATTTTTTTTTAGTTAAAATTACTTTTTTTTTAATTCCTTATTAAATATTGCAACTTAAAACAATGAAAAAGAGAAAATATTTTATTATATATGTATAATTTATATGTTTATATAGTTTGTAATCAATTAAATATAAATCTAAAAAATATAAAATTAACTAAAAAAGAAATTTAAAGTAAAATTAATCAATATCCAGTACAGTTTTCCTTTTTTTTTTTGCACAATTTTTATTATTAAATTAAAAAAATATACGCATTATAATTTTCCCACACATATTACAAAACAATTATTAATATAGATATCTTCTTATTAAGATTTATTATTTTTACAACTATAACAAAAATTCAATTAATAAAGAAAATAATTAATTTAACCTTCTTTTAAGCAATGATTTTCTGATTAATTAAAAATATCTCATTAGAAAAGTCAATCGAATAGAAAGTCTATATATTTTCATTCATTAAGAACGTCTCAGCTATTAGTTTTTCTAATAAATTTTTGTAAAAATCAAATCAATTTCTTCCGCACCGGAAGTAATTATTTCAATACATATTTGTATTAAATATTTTTAGAAAAAAAAAAAAATGTAAATAAACTCAAAACATAAAAGGACGAACATTTAATTTATTAGTTGTTAAAAAAAATGTTTTCTCTGACGGATATCGCATTTAAGTTTTTTTTTTTGTTAAAATTAATAAATTATATTTGCTTGAAAAGTTTGTCCTTACTGTAAATTTCTTAAAAGTTTTTTTCAAATTTATATAATAAATTTTTCATATATTATTTTCCAATTTAAGGAAGGGAATTAGTTTTTTTTTTATTAGCTCATTAATCAAATGTTAAAAAAAGAAACTTTCTACTTCTAAATGAAAAAAATAAAAAACATAAATTTAATTTATATAAACTTCGTGATGGATAAGTAATATAGAATGAAATTAGGAATAATTTTTTTACCATTATTTCTTTGAAAAATAGAATCAAAATTTACTTAAAATTTAATTTTGATCTTTACAAGTAAGCTAAAAATTCCTAAAAATAAGTTTAGAAATCATTAATTCTGTCATACATTTGTGTCTACTGAATACTTTATTATTATCTGAAGAGAACACATAAAAGTTAAAAGTAATTTTTCTTTCAAATTTTTGTTATTACGATTTTCATATAATAAATATATAATACATATAATAAATATAAAAGAAAAAAATGGAACTTCATGGTGAAAAGATAAGCCTAATAATTTCAAAATGTTGAGCCACTTATTTTCAATAATTTTGGAATCAGAGTTTCAAATTATTTTTTATTATAAATATTAATTTGTTTACCTTAAGAAAAATTTAGCAATTTTGATAGAAATTCGAATAATATTTCTATTTCCTTCATAACCATAAGCAATGAAGTGATTTTGCGTGAGTTTTTTTTTTTATTTAATCTCTAGCTTTTCTACATTTACATAGTTTTTTTTTTAATAACAGAGAATAATAAATTTAGATAATTAAAAAAAATATATATATAATAATTATTTTTTAATAATTTTATTTTTATTAATATTTTCGTTTGGAATACCTAAAAGTAAAAAAATTAAAACTTTTAATATAATTATATTTCTAATGGATAAAATTTTTTATTAAGAATTTTTTAATTTTTAAAATCAGAAAAGTAAATGTGTAAATGTTAACTTTACTTAAGAGTTTTAATTTAAAAACAGATTATTGTTTATATTGTATTTGCTTCTAATCTATAAACTCCTGACAAAAAATAACATAAACAAAGTTGCAAGAAAATTTGTTTTATAGTAACTTTAATTATTTTATTTTTTCATTTAAGTTTGGGTTGATAAATAATTTTTAAAATTTAAAAACTTCAAAAATTTTATCCATTAGAAATTTTAAAAATAAAATAATTGTAACTATAATACAATGATTTTTTTACTATATCAACTTTCAAGCTTTATTGAAATTCCTAAAAAATTTCAGTAATAATAACAATATGTTTTCTTTACGAATATCCTAACATTTTATTTTCAAATTGTTAATACATAAATTCTTATAAATAAATATCTCTTAGAATCGTAATGATTTTCTAATTTCACATTGCCGACCAAATCGGCACTTGTCGTAAGTAAAAAATAAATAAAAAAAAGTTACAAAACTTGAGATTTTAATATCAAATTCCAGTTGACACTGGGTTTTGACAGTTTGATGTTTTAGAAGTCAACGGTCAAGTGATGATTTGCATTAAATAGAATATAGGAGAGAGCTCAACATCGAAATCGGTCACATAGTACAAATAGTAGAAGACATGTGAAAAGAATACAAGACAAGACAAATTCCTTAATAATGCTTTATTATTATCCTGTTAACTATTAATTCATTGTTGGTAGAATTGTAGGGGTTATTATGGATTATAATTCGATCATAAAAATCAACAGGAAATCTATTCATTGAATTTCTTCAAATACAATCTGAGAGTAGAAATTTCGTTTATTTTTATGGTTAAATCTTTATTCATAATAATCGTTAGGTCATTTAACGATCTTACTAAAAGTGATAAGAGATCATTTAGTAATTTCAAAGGCAATTACTCAAGTATTTAGATACCTCTTCAGATAAATGAAAAAAAATTCTACAGACCCAATAAATTGTGAATTTTAACTAAAATTATTTTGAAATTAAATAACATTATTTTTTATATTTTAATTACATGGAGAGATACTGAATACAAAAAAAAATTTACTAATATTAATAGAAATGTTAACATTATAAGAAAATGCATATCAGTTTCTTTGATTTTACTACTGCAAAATATGAACCAAAATAGTATAAGAATTATTTTAATGACATTTCGTTAATACAAAATTCAGATACATGTATGTATATTACATATCCGTTGAATATTCGTAAAGACATAAAGTTTTATTTTAATACAATTATTTTTTTAATCATTTTTCAATATAAAAACAACAATTAAAATTTACTATTCACTTTATTTTTAAAAATAATTTAATTTTATTATAAGTGTGTTTGATGTTTTATTATTTTTTACAATTTAAATATTATAATTTAAAAATAATTTTTAAACGTATTTTCTTTAAATTAATAATGATTTACATTATTTTTTTATTTTTGTTATACACGGTGAGAAATGACTTTATTATCTTTCATAATGAATTTGATTCTAATTTTCTTTTTTTTTGTAATTTTAAACATTATTACTATTAAATTTATATATATTTATATTTATATATATTTTTTGCTAGTTCTTATTTTTAAAATGTATGCGCGAATGCTGATATATATTTTTTTATTGTATTAAATTTAATAAATTTTGAATTTTAAGCAAGCGAGCTTTTTTGTTAGTGCTTGTTGAACACAATAAAAATTGAAGAGATAAATAGAAGAATGTATTGAAATTATTCTATATTGTACAAATAAAAATTTATAATAATTTTTAAACAATAATAAAGAAGCTCTTAAAAGATATTTATTGTAACAACATTTTTATTTATATAGTGAAAAAAAAAATTAATATTTTTTATGTATTATTATTAATATCATCAGTAGAAATAAATATGCACGAAATCTTTCTGTAACATTTTATTTATACACATTGCAAATATCACGAATAATAGCATATTTTATTTAATAAATTTTTAATCATATAAAGAAATAACTCAATTTCTTTAGATATTTAATAATTAACATTAAATCTTAGAACATAGCATAGGTTAATATGGTACAAAAATAAATAAAAATTATGTCAAAGTTACATGAATTGAAAAAAATATTAGTTTTAATTTTTATTTAATTTTATTTATCAATATATTAGAATTGATTTTCTTTTTTAAGGTTTTTGTTCAATGAAATATTTTCAAGTGCCAGAAAGAAAGATTTTAGGCATTTGGCAGAAAATTATAAACTTTGACATTCAAACATTTTATTTGCAATAGGTACTAAAAAAATTTATTGACTATTGTGGTAAGTTATAAAAAAATGTTGCTACAAACGAAGCTAAAAATTGCAAAGGTAATTTAATTTTGAAAATTACAAAAAAAAGTTTGATGCTTCCTCATCCTTTCAAGAAAAAAAAAATGTCAGTTCT
This sequence comes from Hybos culiciformis, assembly GCA_964007475.1. Classification (NCBI taxonomy): domain Eukaryota; kingdom Metazoa; phylum Arthropoda; class Insecta; order Diptera; family Hybotidae; genus Hybos; species Hybos culiciformis. Next base: position 10,706,868 of record OZ023275.1, on the reverse strand, counting down.
TTAAATCTATTTATATTTCGTTATATTTTTATTGTGTATTTCAAGTATTCCATGTTTACATTTTCGTCATATATCGTAAATATTAGTTATGTTTATAGTTCTCGGAAATATTGAACAAAACTAAAAAACTAAAATTAGAATGTAAACAATAGAATGAAACAATGAAGAAAAAATTTTGAATTAATTTTTCTCAATTTGCGTTTGTGAAATTTCAAGCTCTTGAAATGAATTGAATGCATAAATTATAAACATTATTCATATTAGTCCAATTCTGTTGCTAAATTTTCACTAAGAATCTTATAACAGTTATAACTAAAAAAATCGGTGAATACAGTTTTTAATTTTTTTTTTACTATTTTTTTAATTGGAGTTTTTTTAATTTTTGTTATAAGATTTTGTTTCCTTTTTTATTTGTAAATATTTTGTTTGTATTTTTTTTTAATTGATAATAATAATTATAATTATAATAATAATAAGAATAGATTTTTTTTTGTTATTTTTTTAATATATAATAGTATATTCAAAAAAATTTTTTTTTAATTAATTAATAATAAATTTTTATTTGAATTTAGCCCTATAATGTAAGCTAGCTAACCCATTGTCGTCGCTGTTTGTTGTGTTTGTTGTATTTGTGAATTACCACCGTTATTACCACCACTATTACCAGTAGAGTTTGAAGGATCTTGTGTTGAGGATGGAACTGTTGATGTAATGCCAGCCGATGATCCAACAGCTTCTGATGTTGGACCACTATTACCGGTAGTTCCAGAAGTATTACCTATTAGTGAAATATATATTTATTAAATAAAAGTTAGCCAATTAAATTAAATTAATATGTATTTTATAACAATTTTTCCACAATAAATAAATGGTGTAAAGTTGGAAATTTTTCAAAATTCATTGTTTTTCTTGGAAAAAATTTTTAATATTATTTTTATTAATTATCAGCACATATTATAATTTACCTGTGGCAGTTGCTGCTTGGCCAGGAGTACCGGCACCCGAAGATGGATTTGATGTCGATCCACCAGACGCAGAACCTGATGCTGTGGCTCCTCCACCAGATCGATTAACATCATTCTGTTGTGATCTTGGTAATAATTGTGGTACTAAACTCGGTTGTATAGAAAGTTCTAGAAATGACATTCACATGAAGTAAACTAATTTTTTAAACACATTAATTCAAAAACTTACCATGCTCGGTAAAATTAAACAATGGTGGCAATTCACGATTATTTGGCAATGTTTGATTACCTTCACGTAACTCATTAAAGAAAGCATGTGCACATGCTTGTAGTGGTGTGATTCTTGCACTTGGTGTGTATTCCAATAATCTTGATACTAAATTAATAGCTTCTGGAGGAGTTCTGGTACGAAATACCTAAAAAATAAAACAAGAGTAAATAATAGAAATATAAATATGAGTCTAATTAAGATAACCAAACGTAAAATTAATTTTCTCGCCTTCAGTCTTAAAAATAAAAAATCCTTAATTTTTAGTCAAATTTTTCTCACCCAAGAAACAAAGACGAAAATAATTTGTTAATAAAAAGAATTTGATAAATTATTTTAATAATTTTTATATAAACGCAGTCAAAATATGCGTATTTTTAATTTAAATATTAAAATATAATATTTTAGTTATGTAGGTTTGCCTGATTGATATGAGAACATCGGTTTTTAGTAACAAATGTTTTAGGCAATATTAAAAAAGAAATGATGGTTTGATATGAAAATATGATAATTACACTGAAACCGTAAGTGTATATACATGTAATTTTATTGTGTTTTATGGTAACGTAGACTAAAAAACAAAAAATCCGGCAAACTATTATAATTATAATAATTCAATTTGGAGCAATAAAAACAATTTTTTAACACTTTTTTTGAACCTTCAGATTTTTGACATTTCATATTAATTTGATTGAATTTAAAGAGTTAAGTATATTTTCCAGTATTCACAATTTAACTAATCATTTAATGTTTTTCATTGAAAATAATATCCGTAGAATTTTGAAGATTCGAAACACCATGCGTTTTTTTTTAAGTTTGATTGTTAATTAATTTTTTTTTAATTAAAATGTTTCAAATACCTAATGAAGAGAAAAATGTTTTTTTTTTCGCGCTCCTATATTTATGTACAATTTTTAAGCAAAATAATAATAATAAAGAAATTTTACTGCAAAGAACAACTTTACAAACCAAAACTTTTTAACGTAAAATCTTACTCTCAAACGTTGCTGTTGATTTAAGGCTTTCAGAAACTGACCTCGCTCAAGAAGTGACTTTAATAATGTTTATTCGTGTTTGATTTTATTTTATTTTTTGTTTTAAGGTGTAGTAGATTTAGATACGAATATAAAATATATATAAAAAAAAAACAAATATTTTAAAAATACAATTGTTAAATTGGAAAAAAAAAGTTATTGTTTCTAACTAACAATTTGAATATAATTAGTCAAGGAAAAATTGTTTCAGATTGTTTGAGATGGACTAGTTATACATAAATGTCAAAAAACAAAAATTATATATTCGCATACAAATTCTAAGGGGCGTTTCAGTAAAAAAAAAAAAAAAAAAAACTGTAAAAATTAAGAAAAAATCCATTTTTTCTCCGTATTCGAAATGTTTTAAGTTAATAAAATTAATCAATGAAAAGAGAGCCTCTGAACCTTTAATTAATTTTAATTTAATTTAATTGAATAATACATTTTAAAATTAAGGTCATCATAAAATGTTTATCGGTAACATTATTTCATCGGCATTAAAAAAAAAATCATCTGTGCTTGAAAACAAAATAAGTTATACAATACTTAATTCATTAATTTCTTAAAATATTATTCCTATGTATTTAATTTAAAGTATAACAAATAAATATTAGTACTACTTAAATTCAAAGCTACTACTAACCTTTTGCCATGGATGACTTTTAATTTGAGGAAATTTGAATTCAGTATAATTTGGATTCATTTCACGGATTTGCTCACGGGTGGGTGTACCCAATACCTTAATAACTTCAACCAATTGATCAACACCGGAATCACCAGGGAATATTGGTTGACCAAGTAGTAATTCAGCTAATACGCAACCAGCACTCCAGACATCTAAAATTGATAATATAATTTAAATATATATTTTTTTTGTGGTTATTGCTTTTCTCATTACCAATTTTAGTTGTGTAATTTATGGCACCAAAAATTAATTCTGGTGCACGATAATATCTAGAACATATATATGAAACATTTGGTTCGCCATGCAATAATTGTTTAGCACTACCAAAATCGCATAATTTAAGCACAGCCGTCTCAGGATCCAATAATAAATTCTGCGGTTTGATATCACGATGGCAAATTCCCAATGAGTGGATGTACGCCAAACTCCTGAATAATTGATACATGTAAAGCTGTAATAGAAATATGATGCATATAATTTTATATAAATAATTTTTATAATAAAAAAAAAAATTTAAAAGTCTAAATAAGCTTTTTAAATATTTGGACATCGAAACGATATTTATTTAGTTATTTTTTATTAATTAATATTTTACTTATGGAGATGTTTATATTTTAAAAATAAAAACTTACTCTGATATAATTTATTGGTATCGTTTGCTTAGTTTTAGCATACTGACGTGCTACTTTGTATACAGTTTCTGGTATATATTCGAGAACTAAATTCAAAAACACTTCGTCTCTCTGTAAAAAAAAAATTAGAAAAAAAAAAGATTTATAACAGAAAAAATATTATTTTTTATTTTTCACAAAAAAGGATCACATAGTTCTATTACTGCAATTAAGTTGCAAATTATAATCGGGGAACTGATTAAATTTCTAAAACAATACAAAAAAATAAAAAAAAATTAAAACAAAAAACCAACAATATAAAAAATTCATTATTAAAATTTGGCTAAAATCAATAAAAACTAGGGCCACTGTTAAATGTTTCCGATTCTTCAATATTATATCATATTGTAGTGCAGCATTCTTCTTGTCGAGGGTTCTCTCAGGATATAAGACTATTTTTGTGCTTTGAAATGGAACATGGGGAGTACGAATTTTTAGAAAATCATTCATAACAATTATAACCTTTATTTTGTTTAAATTAAAGAATTTATTCCACATTTACAAACAAATATTGCAGGAGCCTGTCTTTTTTACTATAAATATTGCGAACATTTTTTATATAGCCATTGGAAAATAGTGAAAATTACGATAAAAAACTAAAAACTTTTTGGAAAAACAATAATGACTTCAAATAATAATTAATAAATTTTTGATAATTTATCAATCTATTGAAGTTGGTTTGAAATTTCCGAAATTAAATTTTTTTTTTTGAAATCTACGAAAATGTTACACATACATCATTTGTATGTATGCAAAGCATGAATTTTTAATATTTTTGGTTAAATTATTGTTAAACGTGTTAGTTTCTTTCAAACATAGTTTTATTAGCCGTAAAAAATTAATACAAAATATCAGTGATAATGATTTAAATTATATTACTTTATGTTTCTTTAAACTTCTTTTATAATATTTTTGTGCTTTTCAACGGAAAATAACCAATTTCTAATGTTACGACAAAAACAGAAGTTAATAGGTAGAAAATTGGAATAATATAATAATTAAACATTTATTGAATATTATAATAACTAATTATTTTAGACTGTAATTAAAATGAGATTTTATATTTCTTTAAACAAAATTTAATAATTAATTCAATATATTAAAAATTACTTCACGTTGTTTTTCAAAAATAATCACAAACAAGATGGACATTTATTTATTCCCCAAATTTTATTTTTTATATTATGAAAATTGAAAAAGTGTGTTACAAATCTGTATTTTAGTTGAAAAATTTGAAATTCCTAGCAATAATAACACGGATTAACATTTAAAACAAAAAAGTATGATGAGCAGGCTAAAACTTTGTGCTTACAAAAACAAGTTCTGGTAATAAATGACTTTTATGAGTTTTTTTTTTTTTCTTTTTAGTTTTATGATATTTATTTTTGCAAAATCTTTTCGAATAATGAATTAACTCTTTTTTTTTCAATTAAGCATGAAATATGTAGAGACTTTTTAATGAAATTCAATAAAAATCTACCTGTGGCTTTAGAACCCCAGCAAATATCCCCATATCTATAGGGAAGTCGGCTAGCTGGATCATTTGATCGAATTTTGCAAGATTTATGTTTTTTTAATCAATTTAGTAGATTGAAGTTTAATTTATTCAGAAGAAACATTCAATTAATTTTATTGAAATAAAAATAACGATATTATTTACAATATTTAAAATGTTAATTTTACGTTAAGAAAATAAAAATAATAAAAAAAAATTAAAATAAATTAGAAAAATAACAAAAATTAAATAGGATCTCAAGGATTGTGAGTCGGCCTGGTCTTGGATCTTTAAAATTTCTTCGAGAAAAAATCTATATAAATAATTGATTTTTTAATTTATTGACTCATTTGTGATTTATTTTAATATATTATTAAACATTCTATATTAAGAAGCCGCAAAGACTATTTCATTGATCAAAACTAATTTCTAAAACGAGCTACCAAATTTCTTTTATTTTTTTAATTACATATAAAGTTTTACAACAGTACTCTTGTTTTAATAAATTTAAGAAGATATTTTAAACAAAACGATTAATAAAATTTATTGAAAACTAATTTTTAAATCATGTGTAATTGATTTTTCTCATTGAAAGCGATGTGCAATTGAATAATAAGAAATAAACAAAGTAAAACAACGAAATAATTTAAATAAAGAAAGAAAGAAATAAAATATAAAATAAAGGAAAAATATTATCAACATTATGTTTTTTATGAAATAAATTTAATAGAAACCGAAAAAAAAATCGAAAAATTAAGATTATCATTATTGATAAAATTTTATCCCATTTTGACTATCTTTACACAATATTTTCATATTTAATACAATCATATTAATTTGCGAACTTCTTTAATATTTAAAATAAGAATTAAAGTAAAAAATTAATAACTCTACTATGTTAAATAGATGAAATTAGTGATATTTCAATATTTCTTTAATAAATTATAATTTTTTTATAGAAAAATTTCATTAAAATATTTATTACCTTTTCACCGCTCGAATAAAAAAAATATAATAATTTAACAATATTACAATGCTCCAGTTTTCTCATTATCTGCAGTTCACGGTTCTAAAAAAATTAAATAAATTTTTCAGTATATATATATATTTTTAAAAAAAATTCATCATTAATGTAATGCAACTGTAAGGAACTAGGTGTAACAACTTGTCGTCTGACATTATTATTGATTTCTTATATTAAGTTTGAGTGTTTTTAAACTAAAATAAGCTTGTTGTTCTTATTTACAGTATTTGGTTAAATATAAAAAAAAAATTTAAGAACTTTTTAAATTTTGAGTGTTTAGATCATAATACAATTTATTACAACTAGTTTAGATTGTCGTTGTAAAATAAATCAAACACAAAAAGAAAAATAATATTACCTTAAATCGTCTGTCTTGTAAAACTTTTTTAATGGCAACCAGTTCGCCGGTGTCGCATAATTTTGCTTGAAAAACCACACCAAAGCTTCCATTACCAATTACTTTCGTATCTGTATAAGATACTTCTTGTACACGATCTGTACCCTGACCAGGTGTTGCAACAACTGTTGTTACTTTTGAACCGTCTTTACCTGCAATAAAAGAAAATATTTTTTTTTTTATTATTTCTAAATATTTAAATAAAAAAGTTCTATTTTAAAATTTTCTTTAGATTTAAATATGTCATCATATCATGTCAACCTATTAAATGGAAATAAATGTAAGATCAAATGCTAAAAAATCTCTCAATTATCCAGTAAATATTAGACTTGGACAATAAAAAATGATCCAAAAATACTTAGAATATATTTTTTGTACTTAATCCTTTCTTCACGCTGAAGATTTTAATTTTTATCATTTCCATAAGAAAATTTTTTTGCAAGAAAAATTTTTTAATCCAAAAAATAGTAAACTACATTTTCGAAAAGAAATTCAAAAGCTAAAATAACAACTTGATATTTATAACAAGTATCTTCAATTTTTTTTTTTTAGGTAAAACAAAAAAAAAATATGTATTTTGGATTTATTTTTAGTTAATTACAGTGAAATAAATATATATAAAAAAAAATCATTTAACACTTTTAACGAGGGGAATTCAAGAAGTTTTTGGTTTTTTTTTGATCGATCATTTTTATTACATCACTTTCGAAGTTAGATATTTACAAATCTAAAAACTTTTGTGACGTAAATTTCACTTTATTAAAAATACAATATATTGACTTTAACCATTAAAGAATAATTGCAGACAATCAACACCTTGATTTTCATTAATTGATTTTAAATAAAAATACCTTCAATTTCAAATTAGTTTCTTTTCAGACATTCTTTGAAATTATGTAAATAGCCCTATCGTATAGAAAATCTGTCTTAATTTAAATGCTTATCTTGTTACATCTTGAGACAATATATTATTTCCTTGTAATTATATTAAATTATTCTTTATTAGATTGTTGACCACATATTAACTATATGAGATATAATATATATTAATTCCAAATAGAATTAACGGACTCTTCCGTTCATAAAGTATATTATTTTACTATTATCCAAAAAAAAAAAAATATACCATAACCAAAAAAGGATGACACTACTTGTTATTATTCGTGTCTTGTTATTATGTCTAATATTCTAAAATCAATTTAATCAAGCAATAAATTAACTCGCAATATTTAACTCCCACTACTCATCAGTTAACTTTTATTGTACATAAGTATAATAAAAGTTATAAAACTAAATAAAATTTGAACAGTTTTTTCACTACGTCTAAAATAAAAATCAATAAATTGATATACAAACACAAATTCACACATCTTTTTACAATGTTTTTTATAATATTAAAAGAACAAAAATATTCTATTTAAAAAAAAAAACTAAGTTCATTCTCATAAAACTACAACTTACTCTATATTCAATAGATTTTTAATAAAAATCCTTTATAGACAATAAATAAATAAAATTGTTATTGCGGTAGAGAATGTCATTTAAATTTCGTTTCGTAGCAAAAACAAAAATATTTTTTCTTATCTTGTATACGCATTTTGGTCTAGCAGCAGAAAGAAAAAATCGTTTACCAATATATCAGATAATTAAAAATAGAAAATTAATTTAGTATTTTTTAATTGTTTTAATTATTTCATTGAACTAATTATCTTTCTCTTGCGATAAATCTTTTAAAGAATATTTATTTAGAAAAATAAAAATAAAATACGAACAATATAAATTCATTTATGACAAAAAGAAATAATTTAACTTATTTATAAAAAAAATCCTCTCTTAATACTTTTTAATTTTATTCCTTTTATGTGGGCAGTCGAACAACTATAACAAAATTTAGCTTTATATTGAAGGCTTGTTAAATGTTAAGACATTTTAGAATTCTTGCAATAAGATATTAGTAAGCTTATTTATTGAATTATATTGAAATTTTCACCCCAATTTTATTCTACAGTTAAAAATCATCTTAATGATAGGGTTGTAATGCCGAAATATACTTTCTAGGTATGGATAATGACAGAATCAGAAGAACCATTTCGAAACAAAGCCAATTCATTTTTAATACCCTAAGTGTGAATGTAATATAATAAGTAATAAACTAATAATTCCTATATTAGTTTTTAAGTAAAAATAAAAAATAAAATAATTAAGATTCTTTAGTAACGAAACAGAATAAAATATGTTGTCGCGCTTATTTAAACTTAAATGATGCGTAATTAAAAAAAAAAGTATTTACAATATTATAAATTTGTTTAATATTTAATTCAATTAACATTTACATATTAATTTAGATTATCGCATAACTTCAAATAAACAAAATAAACAATTATTCTTTAAGACGACTAAGAAAGGTGCAAAAAAAGTCTGTAGAATGTTATATTTATGTAAATAAAAATTATTTTTACAAATATTGGGTTTTGGATAGTTACTTGATATATTCAAAGTTTTTGCCTAGAATGTAAAAGATTCATTTTAAACTCAATATTTTGTATGCCAACAAAACGGGTCATAAAAAACAAGTTTTGCTTGAACTAGATAAAGTATTTCTTTAGATTGAATTAAATTTAGAGTCAAAGAGCCTTATTTTTATTAGATATTTTTTTTGTTTTATAAAATAACATTACTTACAAAATATTTTAAAATTATTAAAACCTGAATATTAGATAATTCAAATTTTAAAATCCAACTAAAAAAAAAACTACAATTTACCTTCTTTTGGTGCACCTCGTCCAATATTACCGCGTAATTCTTCTTTATTTTCATCTATTGTTTTTGTTATCGAAAGTGCAACTCTTTGCTCTGGCCACAAATCTTGTAATTTACCAACTAATAATTTCATGTCTAATTTCAGACAAATTTAAGAAAAAGAATTTTGCTTAATTTTATTCTACTTCCTATTTATTTTCACTATTTACAAAAATTCAAGGGACAACGGAAGGGGAAACAAACACTTAACATTTTTTGACTCAGACAAATATTTTATGCATCCACAAAAAGAAATGAATAAAATAATAAGTTTGTTATCATTTAGCTTATCAGTTTTAGGCATTTAAGTCAGAGTTCAGTAAAATTTTAGTTTAAACAAGTAACCAAAAGTCGCTCTAGGGTTTTTGTTTGGCTTTAAGTGCTTTGAGTATAAGTACTTATGAAATTTCAAAATTAAAACATGTATTATAAAAATTAAGCACAAACAATTTTAAATTTTCCCAAATAATTAACTGAATGATTTTTTCTAGAAACAAATAAATTGCTAAAAATAATTGAACCATTCTATTCCATAATTTAAATAAAATTCTTATTACAAAATACAAAGTACAAAGCCCATGGGAATATAATTTTATGCTGTTTTAATGGTTAATCAAAATTATTGATTTTGTTATGACAGCGAAAAATTTTCAAATATGCTTACATTATTATTATTAAAAGGGAAAGAATTTTTTTTTATGCAATTTAGCTGAACAACATTTTCTAAGCATTAACCCATTTAGTGCTGCTTTAAACAATAATTTATATAAGTGAAGCCGTAAATATGTTGAAATAATAGTGCTTTTAAGTTATTACGACTTATATGACTAATGAGTAAAAAAAAAAAAATTCTTTTCATCATAAATAACATACGATGCATTTAACACTAAAACTTCGTATTTATCTTAAATGTCATGTACAGAATGAGAAATAAAATTCATTTAAAATGTTCAAATTAAATTTCTGAAATTTAATGTAAAAAGTTGAATTTTATTTGAAGAAACAAAAAAAATCCTTAATCAATAAATCCTCTAAAAAAATAAAAAAAAATAAATATCAAAATATATTAAAGATAATGAATTTATAATTTCTTGAAATTATTTATTTTAAATAAGCATAAAATTTAATTTAATTTAAATAAGCATATATAAATGAAATTTAATTTGTCGTAAATAGTATCTGACACCAATGAAATAAATAAAAAATCTATTTAAATTATTGTTCGGAAAAAATCTAAAAAAAAAAATATGCACGAGAATTTGCACGTCACATTATTATAAAAAAAAAAAAAGTTTAATCGCAACATAAATAAAATTAGAATCTCTTCACATACAAAAAAAATAATATTCATTGAAACATACAAAAAAAAAATATAGATCTACAAGTCACATGGCATTTGTACTTTCACTTTTTTTTTTGTAATTTATTTCTTTCCTTCTTCTTCTTTCAGAAAAAATATGACCCACAAAAAAATCCTTCAATTTATTTTTTATTTTATTTTTTTTTTGTTGGCAACTTTATCGGATCAAAACCGCAAAATTAACCTAATTTTCTGAATTTGCAAATAGACAATGTAAAATTACAAAAATACTAAATCATCACGCAAATTCAATTTTAATTTCTATTGCAAGAATATTGATTTGAATTGTCATATGAAATAAGAAACATTTATATTATTTTTAAGAAATATTGACATAATTTTGTTATAACGTTGCGGAATATAATTGAAATGATTGTGATTCATACACACTATTATATACATACTATAATTTTGTATGGCATTAATCGAAAAATTGAAAATGTGTTTCAATATTTAAAATTAAAATAATTATAATTTTTTGTAAAATTATGAAATAAACAGAAATTTGACAAATATTTTTAGCCGTTTTTATAAGTGGTAATAATAATAACTAAAATAAGTGCATTGACTACAATTAGATAAATTTTATGCTAGAGATAGAGTCGACGTAATTCACGCGCGTGTACGCACGTAAAAAATCAAATTGTATGAAAATGTATGAGACCGGCTATACGCAACGACGTAAAACGTAGCTTACGAGCGTAAAAGTTGAAATATTTTAACTTTCCCAGTATTTTACGCCGTACATTGTGGAAATCATTTGTTTATAATTGTGTTGTTTATTTTGTTGTAATTAGAAAAAAAAATTGTGTTGTTTATTTTTTTGTATTTAGAAAAAAAAAATTTTACAAAAAAATAATTATTTAATAAAATAAAAAAGTTCATAAATATAATTATATTCAAAAATAAAAATTAAAGAATTATTTATTGCAAATTTATTAAAATTTTTTATGTTTTATTAAGTTATAAATAAATTAAAAAGCATTATAAAAATATTACAAACAGAATCCATTTTATTTTTCTAATTTAATTTTTCTCTTTTTCTCTTTTGTTTTTCGCATGTGAACGGCGTTGAGTATAACAGGTAAAAAAAACAGGTTTTTTTTATTTTTTTTACGCGCGCATACGCGCGTGAATTACGTCGACTCTATCTCTAGCATTATGCTTTCATAATTTTTGTAATATTTAAAAAAGAAAATTTTATACAACTTGAAAATGTACTTGATTTAATTCTAATGTTCTAATTATAATTCTAAGCTAAGCTATTAAAAATGTATATCGATTCTGATTTTATAATTTTTATTCTGATAAGCTCAAATATTAAAATTTTGTTTTAAGAAATTATATGTTGGTTTACATATAAATTTACTTTATCTCTCATTACTCAATTTTATTTATAATAGACTAAAACAAAAATCAAAATAATGTACAAAAAAAAAAAAAACTGCGAAGAACATAACAAATTACATGATGCCAAACATTGAATGAAAAACAAGAACACTTGCAAATTAAATAAAATAACTTTAAGGATTTTCTTTTTCTTGTATATATTTATTAATTTCGTAAGAAATGAAAATAACACGTAATTTTTATTTAATTTTTTTTTTTCACTTTTTCTGCGTAAAATTACATAACGCACATATAAATTTCTGATTTTTTTTTTTTTATCTCTGTGCAGTATGACACATAATATGAATACAAAATAATATTGTAAAATTTGAAAAAAAAAAAAAAAATCTTAAAAGTTAATTTGGAAAATTTTATGGATTTTTATTTTTGGAATTCTAGCAGAAATATTATGATTTTTTTTTTGTTAATTGTTATGTTTCGATCTTATTACAAACAAGTTGTAAGTGGAGTGGTCATGTGTCATTTCTGATTTGCGGACAATTCACCGTAAAGCAATTCACCGTATAGCAATTTACCGTATAGCAATTCACCGTATGAGCAATTCACCGTATGAGCAATTCACCGTATGAGTATTTCACCGTTTTGGTTCTCATAACTTTAACCGCATATTGTTTTTTGATGTGATATAAATATACTTATTATAAACATTATTTATTATAAACATACTCAATACATAACCAAAACGGTGAAATACTCATACGATGAATTGCTCATACGGTGAATTGTTATACGGTGAATAATTTAATAAAGAACAGTCCTTTTGATTCCGACATCAAATTAACAATAAATGTCGCTTGTTATTTGAAAGCAAAATTAGAAATGTCACTATAAACAAGCAATAATTTTGCTGACATTAGTATAGTAGATTTTGGCTCCAACATAAATAACTCTAATACAAAAAAAAAAACAAAAACATATTTTTGTATGTAGTAGGCAAAACTGCTTTTGAGCGAAATATTATGCTTTTCTTTAATCAATAGACCACTCTTTTAAAACGTAAAAAAAAAAATCAATATTTCTGCTTGTTTTTAAAACAAACAAACACAAGATTATACAAAATTTTTTATTATAATTTTTTTTTTAATTTTCTACTTGAATCTGAGTAATTTTTGGATAAGCGTGATGATGTTGTTTCACTTGATTCATCATCTGATTCATCTGAATCACTATTATTATCGGAATCATAATTTCTATTTTTTTCCGTGTCAGTATCATTTTTCTTTTTTTTCTTTTTTATTTTAATTATTTTCTTAATGCGACCCGTTTTTGGAATTTTTGTTTTATTTAAATTTTAATAAGAAGAGAAAATTATCACAAAAATATTTTTAATTTTGTACTTTTTTTATTTTATTTTTTTTTTTTGTTAATTAAAACGTTACGTGAAATCGATTAGATAATTCATAAAAATAAAAAAATAAAAATCTCAAATTTTAATTAAAAGAAATAATAAAAATCATTCAAAATTTGCTTTAATTTTGCGATTTGCTTTAAAATTTCTGAATTTCCAGATTAATTCATAAAATCTAAATATATATAAAAAAAAAAAAATTTAATTTATCTTAAAAAGATTTTTTTTTTTTGTTTTTAGTTTAATATCTTTTTTTTTTTTTTATTATTTTCATTTATTTTTTATCGACCCCGTTTAATTTGAATATCAATCATGAACTAATTTAATTGCGCATTTGATAAGATTAAAAAAAAAAAATAAAAAATAAATTAAAGAAAAAAAAAAATCTAGTAATACCAATAAATCTTATTTTTACATCAATAAAACAAAAATAAAATTATCAAGAGACAATACAAGGACATTAAGATAAAAAAAAAATAAAATAAAATAAAAAATAGTAGGTATAAAGAATAGGGAGGAAACAAAATCACTTTTCATACCGCGAAATGTGAGATATTTTTATTTTATTTTATTTTATTTTTTTTTGCTGCTGATAAAAGAGAAATTTTCAATTAAAAATCGATTAATTTTTTTTATTTGAAAATTGATGTTGATGCGAAAATACACTATAGCTCTACATATTATATTTATGCATATGCAATATATCATCTATACAAATTGTTTTTTCTCTATTTTAAACATACATATATATTATAAAAGTAAAAATAAAAAATTATGTACGTGTGCTAAAAATAAAATTAATTTTCAATGTTGCGTACTGGCTCTCTTACACAAAAATTGTTTTCCAATCTTCAATTTTATAAAAAAAAAAAAAAAAAATTCATTTTTATTTATTATTGATATAGATATAATTTTGACAAGTGAATATCCTGATATTATTTGTCAAAAAGTATAAATAAATATTGAAATGCTTCATTTCCCTTAAATGAGGTTAACAGAAATGTTCAATGACAAAATTTAGAATTTTTTTTTTGTTGTTGTTCTTATTGATAGATACAACACTTAATTTTGACAAATGAATATTCTCATTTTAAATTAATAAAATTTGAACTGTTTAATTACCCTTATAATGAATTAGAATTTTAAAAAGTAATATTATCATGATCTATAATTGAATTTAATCATTTTGTTGAAACATTATTGGGATTTTTTTTTTAACTTTCTAAGACAAGTAGGTGCTGTTAAAATCGTTATAAATGTGAATTGCTTTTTTCTAATTTGATTTATTAGCCTGAGCATTTAAATAGTACATAGAACTCACAAATTAATCTTAAAAAAAAGAAGTTAAGTGCCTTTCTTACTATACCTAAAAATGTTGACAAGAATTAGTTAGAATTTAAGTTTACAAATAAGGTTCAAGAGTTTTCCGGAACTCTTAAAAAATAGTAGATTATTGTATATGTAAACTAAATTTGTTATTAATTAAGAGTTCTGTATACACAAAAATACATTGTATACATGTATATTTGTGTATTTTTGTGTAAATACAGAACGAGTTGTATAACAAATTTTCTTTACATATCCAATATACTGTTTTAATGCGTAGGGGAGAGGTAGTTGCAAAGAGAGAATATTTTTTCTTCTCATTTTTTCTCATTTTTTTTGTTTGTATTTGGCTGTATTGAAATATTGTGAGAGATATTATGTTTGTTTAGGTATTACGTAATATTCAATACGAAACATCTAAATGATTTCATTATTTACGCTGATGCATCTAAGTTTTTTCCGAGGGGTCAACCACCAAGGGAATACTTGTATTTTGCTTCGGCAATAACGGCAATAAGTTGGCAATACAGGGAATAATTCAATTACTTGCGGCAATAAAGCAATACAGGGGAATTTTTGGCAATACAGGGAATTTTAGGCAATAAATTGGCAATAAGAGCAATAAATTGGGAATACGAGTAATAGTTTGGCAATATTTCATCTATAATGTCATAATTATACACAATACATAACATTTTCTAATAAAAAAATTAACAGTGCGTTCCGAAACTGAGAATATTTTAGAAACTGAAAAATTATTTTAATTTCTAGGATTTCTAGTGTTGGAACGACACGATTTCACAGCTGTTATTTTACATGTTTTCAAATAATTTCAGTTTGGGAACGCATTCTTTAAGTATTGCTTTTTATGTAAATATTGCAAATGTATACTTTTTACAGAAAATATTCTACATACTACAAACAAATAGAAAAGAAACTACCGTTACTGCCACAACGCTCCTCCTAATCAAAGATAACTAAGTAGCTTTTGTTCTAATCAAGGAATAAATCATTGATATTTGTGGAACAAAAGTTGATATTGCAATATATTTCCATACAAATTTCTACCTAAAATATATTTCCAAACAAAACACTGAAAAAACATTTTTTTTTTCAAATAATTTCTATGAAAAAGTATATTTCTTATCTAACTTATATATTTTTTATGAAGAAATATATTTCTTATCGAAAAATCAATAACTACCAAAAATATATTTTTCAAATAATTTGCATTGAAGAAATATATTTTGTTCACAAATAACTATGAAGAAATATATTTCTACACAAATAACTAAAGAAATATATTTTCTACACAAATAACTAGGAAGAAATATATTTTCTACACAAATAAAGAAATATATTTTCTACACAAATAAAGAAATATATTTTCTACACAAAATAACCAATTTGTGAAAGCGAAAGGAGACAAAGAATACTTTTTTTTCATTCAATCAGCCCAAAAAAAAAAAATAATAATAATTATAATAAGTATTAATCATAATATTAAAAAAAGTTATTGTAAAGTCTTTAAATATTAAGTAACTAAGTCTATAAATATTAAGTAAGTTTTTTTTTTATAGGTAGCATTTTTTCTTTTTCTTATGCCGTCAAAGTATTATAATTTACTACCCAACATGTATAACAATTTTTTCTGGCAAAAATTATTTTTCGAAAAAATTAATTGAAAATTATTTTTATAAAAGTTCAATAATACTGCAGAACAAATTTCTTCTTCATGGATGCTCCAGAGACCTCACTATAATTTTTGAATCCTCACCCAAAAGTAAGTTAAAAACGATACTTGGTTCGTTTGCATCAGCTCGAATTTTTTATATGGACCAATTGCAATTTTTCATGCTTTTTGATGTATATATTTGTACATTTGTACTCATAAGTCGGTAACAAGTCATCGAAACACTCGGAAACACCATTTACTTTATACCAATGGAAAGCTGTTCTAATTACCTCTCCAACGACATCATTGAAACCGCCCAAGCATTTCGAATTTAATGCTCAAATAATAAAAAAAACCCAGTCCGGTCACTTTTTCAAGCATTAAAGGCATTGTAACTAATATTATAAATTTTTGTTTTACTTCGTTAAATTATAGAAGACAATCTCACTTTCATTTTGACACCTAAACATTGATGATCGGTTGAAAATTACGAAAGCTGTAGAGAGACATTTATCCAACATAGTCAATTTGAAATCGCAAGGAAAATTTATACTGAAAATCTGCTGAAATACTAAAATTAAGATTTCTCGGCTATTTATAAACCGATTTTCAAATTTTTTTTATTGAAATGCATCTACTTGATGAGAGCATTCTAATTCTGTTGATAACGAGTTCAAAAATCATTCGTAGATGGGGCTACAAGTCACATATGACAATATTTGGGAATATTGGCAATATTTGGGAATATTGGCAATATTGGCAATATATTGGCAATATGGCAATAAATACGGTTTATTGCCGAAATTGGGAATACTTGCATTTTTATTTAAGATGTGGTTGACCCCTCGGTTTTTTCATTATATTCGCTGATGCATCTAAATTTTTTCATTATTTACGCAGATGCATCTAAATGATTGCATGTGTATTGACGCGTATAATACTCCATTTAGTGATCTAAATTCTATAGCACTAAATACAACATAACGATCCCCAACGCATTAAAAAAATTTATTATCACTTTAAGTGTTTATAAAATCATAAATATACGTTTGAGTTAGAGGACAATAAGGAAATAGTTCGATTCTTCGAAAATAATTTATTTTCTTTGTGGAAAATTTTCATAATATAAAATAATAGAGAAAACAAATATTTACTATGTATGTTCCATAATAACTAAAAATATGCCTATTGTCAAGAATTAAAATTAAATTAAAATAAGACAAATAAGTATATTATTATGTATACTTATTATATGCGACAACAAAAATTATCAAAAATTCTACGTAATTTTTTCATATTTGTATATTGTATGACGCTCAAAATATTCTAAACTTTTCTATGTTAGCATACTTATCCATCATGTGAATAAATGAATTTTTTTTTTTTTTAGAAATAAGAAAAGAAAAAGTAGAAAACGTGATTATAATAAAAAAAAAAAAAAACAAATATTTTGGTTTTTTTTTTCGAAATTGAGATAATTTTAAAAATCTTTTACAAAATTTTCTCACGGGGAAAAATTTCATTCCGCATTTAAATGCCAGAAATTATACTTTGTTATTGATTTTTTTTTTTCATATGTTTTTTCCAAAACAAAACTCTCTTTTGGAACCTTTTACACATTCCTTATTTCCTTTTCTTCTTCCTTTTCGAACTCAATTCTGACTTTTTTTTCTTGGGTTTGGGAGACTTAGTCAAACATGAAAATTTTCTTGATTGACGTTTTGTTTTTATTCTGTCTTTTGACACATTTTCGGATTTTATGATGGAAGAAGGAGTGAAAAAAGTCCTTCAAACAGAAATATTTAGATAAAAAAAATATATATATGAAAAGTGTAAAGAACTATTTTTGCTATTATTAAGCTTAACCTTTTCTATTTAATCTTAATGATGTTTATAAGCCAAGATAGGACATTGTCAGAACTTTATTATCTCTTTTTTTTTTCATGAATATAAACAAATTAAATGTTTATTTGAATACTAATATATGTTGAGTTATTTTTAAATTTCAGTAAATTTTCAGTGACCTATTTAACTAAAATTATGTACATAATAAAAATCCTAAAATTTTCTATATAAAAAGGTTTTTTTTTTTTTTTTTTTTTTTTGAAACAAAATTGGATTCAAATTCTATTTGACTATAAAAAAAACATTATTGAACATAAAATGAAATTGTGAAAAATAAAAAAAACTCAAAAAAATTTAAGTAAATTTTTCTTTTTATAATAATAAAGAGAAATAAAGAAAATTACCATGCGGACACACAAAAATTGAAAAAAAAAAAATAATAAAAAACATAAAATATTGGCAACCATTCTGTCTACACAGACTTTTTTTTTATCTTCCTTCAAAATTTTTGAAGTTGAAAATTGCACCCTTCCCACTTTTCAATAACATTTTACTTTTTAATAGTTTACAAAAAAATACAAGGAGAAAAAATAAACGCATTTTCTTTTTTATATATATAATATGCATTAAATTTAAATTGTCAGTAAATTTTAGTTTAGTTTTTATAGAATATTATTTTCCGTTCCACTGATCCCAATATAAGAAAGCTACGAAAACAAAACAAAAAAAAAATGGAACAAATATAAAATTTTATTAAAAATAAGATATTGTATAAAAAAAAATGTAAAATTGATTATATATTGAAAAAATTCTCAGCTGAAATTAAAAAGAATATTCAAGTTAATGTTAAGCTGGCTATAAAAAAAAAATAGTATGAAAATTATCAATTTAGTACATTGATTTTTGAAAATCTTAGTTGTTAACATTATTGATCCATTATGAATTGAAAAAAAATAAATAAATAAATAAATACGAGATGTTTAAGCCACTTATAGTAGATTATTGCATATGTAAACTAAATTTGTTATTAATTAAGAGTTCTGTATACACAAAAATACATTGACACGAGTCAAATAAATTGACAAGTGTCAACGTATTTTTGTGTAAATACAGAACGAGTTGTATAACAAATTTTGTTTACATATCCAATATACTGTTTTAATGCGTAGGGGAGAGGTAGTTGCAAAGAGAGAAAATTTTTTTTTCTCATTTTTTCTCATTTTTTTTTTGTATTTGGCTGTATTGAAATATTGTCAGAGATATTATGTTTGTTTAGGTATTACGTAATATTCAATACGAAACATCTAAATGATTTCATTATTTACGCTGATGCATCTATTTTTTCATTATATACGCTGATGCATGTAAATTTTTTCATTATTTACGCAGATGCATCTAAATGATTGCATGTGTATTGACGCATATAATACTCCATTTAGTGATCTAAATTCTATAGCACTAAATACAACATAACGATCCCCAACGCATTAAAATACTTTAAGAACTAAAAATTTCAAATGTAATTATTGTAGTCATGTTTATGATGAGACATTATTTTCCAAATATTTTCTTATCATTTGTAATTTGTTTTTGAGAATTAACAACAATTAACTAACTATAACTAAATTTTATGCATCGAAAAAAAAAATAAATAAATTTAATTTATTTGACAAAAACTACTTCATTGGGTATAAATTAAAAAAAACAATAAGCTTATTCATATAGTTTAATCAGTAAAACGATTATTGCATATCGTATATTCGTTTATTATTTCGCTTGTGGTAGGTATTTGATCGAAATACCTGTTGAATTCCATTGAAACTCACCCTTAATCGCGTTCCAATGAATCGAAATTTTATTCATAGAAAAAAAATTATTTTTTTAAGTCCCAACAGAGTCTTCTTTGAGTCAGTTTGAAACATCATAATCTCATTTCTCTAAAACTCGTGAAAAATACTATTTTTTCTGATCGATGATTTAATTTCAAATGAAATTTTCCTTTGGGAGTACGTATAAATTATTCATAAATATTTTTTTTACTCCCTCTGACATTTTACTCGATAACAAAAATTTTCCAAAAAAAAACATATTTATGTACAAAATATAAAATAGGTGTTAACGTTCAATGCTTCAATATTTTAAACATGCAAACTTCTATAAAAATTGTGGTTTCATTAAAAATATACATATATATATATATATATATATATATATATATCTTTCATTGTATTTAAAAATATTTTCTTTTACGTTCCGAAATTTAAACTAAAATAATTTTCACAATAAATCTGAACAATAAAATTAAAATGACGTAAAGTTAAAACACCTGAAATAAGTTTTCTATATAAAATATGTATTGTACATAATATCTTCGTGTTGAACATATTTATTTAAAGGACATCATATATCCTTGAATGAAAAATTAAATTTTTCCAGTGAAAAATAAACATAATTATTGTATTTTAACAAATATCAAAATAAGCTTTATTTTAAGTCAAAATTGAAATTTTCTTTTTTAAATACGACTAACAAAATTTATTGTAAGTATGTACTTGAATAATTATGCTGATAACTATTTGTTGTACAACTCAATATGAATAACATTCAGAAAATAAAACTCTGAGATATATAGGATTGTAATTATGAGAAATATATTATTAATAAACCCGCTTTATAGGGGTCAGGCTGTTACCGAAAGTGATCCAATAAATGTGTTAATAAAATAAAATAAATAAACGAAATAAAAGTGTTAAGTAAATCAAAATAAAGTAGTACTTTTCTATTATTCTCTATTCAATTTCAAATATTTGGCATACTTAAGCAAATTTAATTAATAAACAAACAATCAAAATCACATAATTTTTGTTAGGCATTAAAATAAATTTGTTTTGCTAAAAGTAGTGGAAAATTTTAAAAATCTTTTCGAATAAAATTTTATTTCTCTAACAAATAATGGAACTTAAAATGTTATTATAAATATTATAAATATTTAATTCTATAATTATCAAAAGGTATCTTTTGAGATAATTTTGTTATACCTTATTTTATTACTTTTGATGAGAGATACTTAAAATAGGGAAATAAATTTTATTTATTTTGTGATTAGCGCGCCAAAATGTGGAAAGCTTTTTTAAAGCTATAAATTTATTTTAATTTGCCTCGCCAAATTATATGCAACATTATTTTTTTATTTAATTTGATAGGTAAATAAGATATGGAATTTTTTAATAAAGCACATAATAGTTCTACAAAAAAAAAAATTAGTTTTACAAAAAAAAATTTATTGCCATAAGAATTGAAAATTATAAGCGTAAATAATGTAAATTTCAAATAATTGTTAAATTAATTGAACTGAAGTAAATATAAATATTGATTGAAACAAAAATTTGATTTAAAAGTGATTCTTTTTTAATCTAAGAAAACATTACTAATGCAGCTTGTATAATTCTGACGAAAAACTCTTAAGTGTTTTCATCCGATATTATACTATATAATATTTACATATAATTCACCATAATTTAGGATAACAATAATTTTTTAAGAAAATAATTCCTTAATGAAATTCCTTTATAAGACGATAACAAACAATAGAATGAATATTTAATAAGAAATATCGTAATAGTATATCTATTAAATAATATAAGTTTTAATTATTGTACATACTAATACTGTATACATATATATACTTTTCTGAACATTTAGGTACATATACGAAAAATGTATGCATTGTACATAGAGACTACAGTCTGTAAAATACAATGTAGGTACAATTTAGAAAATATTATATTGAACAAAAAAAAAATACTTACATATATCTAAAAGCTTACAGAAACTACGTAAATACAATACTAAAAATATATTTTAAAAACAAAATCATGGAAAAACTAAGTCTTCTTTAAATATTTAATTAATCCAGAATGAAATTTTACTTGACATAAGTTGATGGCCTAAAAAATAAATTCCATTATAATTTAATTTATTTTTAATATCTCGTCATTATTTTATTAATTTTTTCCAAAGTCTTATTTTTATCTTATCGCATATAATTGAGGGAAAAATAAACAAAAAAATAAAACAATAAACTTTATTGTGTTAAAAATATTAATTTTAATCTTCAAAAAAAAAATAGAAATAGGGGATGGTATATATAGAGAGAGAATATTGTAATAATTTTAAAATAAAATCTAAAGTGTTTTTTTTTATACAAATAAAAAGCAAATTAATTTATAACTTTCGAAATTCCTGGATCGAACTCAAGTTTTTAATAAAATTTATTTATCTAATTTTACGTTCAGCAAGTCATTGATAATTATCTTGACAAATACTTATTTCATTAAAAATATTTTTAAATTTGAATTTGAATATATGTATTTTTGTTTTTTGTTCGAATTATTACGACTTGTTGTTAAGAAAAAAAAAAAGACAAACAAAAAATTGTAAGCATAAAAAAACGAAACCATTTTGTTTACAGACTATGTAGAGTTTCATCAAATAAACAAATTGAAGTTAAATTTTGTGTTGTTCATTCGAATACATAATATTTATTATGTTCTGAAATTTAGAATTTTAAATTATAAAAATTCAAAATTTAGCTTCTTTCGTGTTGACTTATTTTTTTAAACTAAGGTTCATCTGCATACATTTTGTATGATTTTATGTCTCTTTAATTGCATACATACTTTTAATGATAAAAAAAAATCAAAAAACCAGTAAGTATGTATAATTCTAGTCGGGGATTTTTCAAAAAGAAAAAATTTTACTCAAATATTATATGTTTGCACATATCGTCAACTGATAGTTTAAATATAAAAAAAAATTTAGATTTCTTGTTAGCAACCTCTATACTGTCGTATGTTTCGTTAAATTAATTGCAAAAATATATGTCTCAATTTCTCAAAACTAACAAAATCTACAAACGACATTTAAATTCTCAGCTGATGATAAGTAAATATCTAAATACATCTTTTAATCAAATGATCGTAAACTTTATCATTAAAATGTCGTAAATTCTCGAGATATGGTATTTAATTTATCCTAATTGATAAGTGAAAAATAATAAAAAAAAAATTATTTTAGTACATAATTATATTTAAATTAAAAATAAAAATGCAAATATATAAAAAGATGCATTTTAGTAATAATTTAATATCTTAGCATTTTAGCAAATAATGATTATACAATGATAACTAATTTGCGACCAGTCCACCAAACATGTATCATGATTGTGGGATCTGATTAGAATCGAAATCTCTGTATCTGCATATAAACCTAATGGATGATCTGATAGATAATTAAATTATATATATTAGATTATATTAAGTTTGCGCCGTGCGCAACTGTTATACAACAAATTATAAAACTCCTATAATAAAACAATTTCTTCTCATAATTCCATATCTAAAAATTAATCAAATTAATTCCCAGGTAAGAGACAAAAATCAAAAATCGAAAACTGTTATATTTTTTTTTACCTTGAATATTTATATATTGGCAAAATTTCAAGAACGTGAATTTTACTCGAAAAAAAAAAAAATTTATATTAAAATTTGGCCCCCAGCATAGTAACATTTTTTAAAGGTTATCAACAAGAGTGTTTTTTTTTTTTATTATTGAGATTAATACCAATAAAAAACAATAACAAAAGGTCAAAAAATCTTTAAATAACCTAATTGCTCAATATTGGTGTATGTTCTATAAATAGACAGATTTTTTTTTTAACTCATAATAAAAAGTTTGTAAAATTTTGATTTTCAAACGAAAGTGAAACACATAATTTTTTTTTCTAATTCATCAACATAAATTTAGACATAAAGGCTATTCACAGCTAATGTGACAAAAAATAATAAACGAAAATAGAAAAGAAATCCAATACATGAAAAATATTTTCAGTAGGTACTACTTTTTTGAAAGTAAAATTTGGCAAATTTCCATTTATTTTCTGATTCAATATTTGATTTTCATTAATAATATATACACTCACAAAAAAGCTTTAGAAAAGTAAAAATTATTTGTAAATTTCAACTTAATATTTTGATTTGTCAATAAATAGATTTATGTGAACTAAATTCGAGACTAAATTTAACTAAAATGTTACATAGGTGAGATAAATGTATACCTTTGCTAAATATAAATACTAAGTTCTTATTTTTCCCAATAATTAAGTAATGCAAGAAATAATTTATATTTTATATTACTTCAGGATCAAAATTTGAGTAACAATCGCCGTATTCAAATTATATAATTTTTTACTTTAATTCTCAAAACGATTAATTCGGTACATATTATATTTATGAATTAAATTACCTACTAAGAAATTATAATTTATGACAGTATTATAGAATTTAATGTTACTTATCAAAGGTTTATTTTTATTTTACATGCGAAAAAATTCTATTTTGTTAAAATTTAATTTTTTCGCAATCACTAATTGAAACATAACGATATACTACAGTGACGTCATTTCTTTTAATGATTTTTTTTTTGATTGCTGATAATTTTTTCCAAAAAAATCAAAATATCTTCGAAATTAAAATTAAAGATAAAGAGGTATTAAGTGGAAATTAAATTATTGAAGATAATACGCCTACGATTTTTGAAGTAAACAAGTATTTAAAATTTAAAGATTATTTTTCAAACAAAATAATTATTATCATGTTACCAACAATTCATTTTGATAAATTAAATAAAATAAAATAAATAACTTACTTAAAATATTTTTGAATTTTTTACAAATTTTCATCAAATTAATACAACTTGGTGTTTTCTGACTCAAGCTAATTCCCGATGTACCAATTTCATTATCAATAATTTCTAATTGTTTTTTATCACTTATGCTATTATCACAGTTTAAATTATCACTAATAATTGATTTAGCATCTCTTTCTGAAGATGTTTTACTTAATCTCTTATGCGTTTCTAAAGAATCTTTGGCTTTTTTAGCTTCAATTTTTGTTTGCCGTCGTTTTTCTCTCCGAATATATTTATCTTTTAATTTTGGACTTCCAAATTCATCTAAATAATACATTGAATCTTTGAGACCATCTTTTCGATTTATTAGTCGCTTATCTATTAATTGATCATCAGTTGGCATTGAAGATGGAAATAAAATTTCAAAATTATCAACTGGTTTCAATATGGAATTTTTATCCTCTTCAATAGTTGTTACATCTACTTCAATATCTTCATCACTTTTTTCTGGATATAATGATGATGCTTTTTCCTCGTCTTGTGTCGATAAAGCATCTTCGAAAGAATTATTTGTATCATCGTCAAAACTATCCTCCTGATTTTCACTATTTAAATTTTTAACTGTACATTCTTTTTTCTCTTTTTTTGCACAACCAGAATCTTTTGAACCATCCGATACACCAGCTATTGAGCTTGATGAAGTACTCGTTGAACTGTCTATTGATTCGTTGGAAATTTTTTTATGTAATCGTCTTGATAAACTTCCACCTCCAACACTTTCGATTCCACTATCTTGTGACAAAAGTTTATAAGGTAATTTATTTAAAGCATCAGTAGATGGTGATAATAAATTATTCGATTCTGATGTAGCTCTTTGTCCTCTTCGTTGATAATTATTAGTTTGTAATTTGTATTTGTCCAAGCCATTATTATTAACGTAATCATCTAAGCTTTGGCTTAAAGCGAATTTTGTATCGTGTTCAAGAATTTTTGTAACCAAAAATTTTCCTGCTACCAAATTTGAAATTGGAGCAGATTGAGTTGCACCAATTTGCTGATGACTTTGCTTGCTTTTCAAATCCTCATCCATAGGTAGAAAAATGTTCTCAATTGCACTTTTTAATGTTTTCATAACCGTTCTTTTTTTTTTTAAATAATTTTACTACTATTTTTTTAAATTGTTTTTATTATTTAAGTTTAAAAAAAAATTTTTTTATCAAAATTTGACTCATAAATAATTTTTATTTAATATATAGTATGTATTTATAAAATAATAATTTCAATATAGTCACATTGCAATTTGAATAAAATTGATTTTCTAAATAAAAAATTTGATTTAATATTTTTCCTTAAACAATAAAAAAATCTCTTGATGATGGTTGATAAAAATTTTTTTGATATTAATAATTAAAGGTATTTAATTATGTATTTCAACTAGAAATAATGCACTTAAGGAATAAAAAAAATCGTATAACAGTTTGAAAAATTATGCAAATATAACGTTCCATAAATAAATATTTCGTTTTGTAATAAATTATAATGGTATTTCAGTTCAAATATATAATTTATAAAATTGACAATATTAACATGCATCTTGTTTGAAACAATAACAGTAACTCAGATGTTGTTAGTAAGGCAATTCCATAAATTATTCAAAATGGAACTGAAAAATATCTAGAAATAACAGAAGCTTTAGGAAAATTTTGTTTTGCATTTCTTAGTTTGCATCAGTTCGTAAAACTACAGTCAACTACATAATAGAATTTCAAAAATTTTTCCGTTCAGAAATTTAAATGTTTATTTTAGATTAAATTTCCTGTACAACTATTAAACTACTAATTAAATTTGTAAATTGTTAATATTCAAAGAAACAGTGTACATACATACACATTTGATTATTATTAAAATACATCATTCTCATATAATTATCTAGTATAATGGAAAAATTTTAATAGAGGTAAAAAAACTAAATTTTATCGAAGTTCGTAGAACTTTGTTTTAAATATTAAAAAAAACTACTTTAATTATATAAATATGTATGTACGTCAATATTAAATAATTTATGATTCATAATACGCACGAGCGCTAAAAAATTTAAGTTTATAAATGTAATAACCCCAACCGTCAATTTTTTTAAATGAAAATCAAAAAATGTTTTCAGTAAGTTATTGTGATAAATATATTGTTTTGAAATACTTTTTTTTAATAAATGTGGAAAATTTTTAATAAACATAAATGTGGGCCATAAGAATATTTGAAAAAAAAAAAAAAATTATCTACGTACTAAAATATTTGGTTCATAATATTATAAATAGGTATGTAAAAACTAATAAGATAAAAAAGAATTCTGAACAATAGAAAATTTTACTTCAATAATTATATTTTGATAAAAACTTTTAATGACAAAATTCTTTTCTAAAAACTTGAAATATTTATAAAAAATAAATAACATTAAAACAAAAAAAAAATTTTATTTCTTTTTGTAGGGCAAATCAAAAACAATCTAAAAAAAAAAAAATTTTTTTTGAATTTTTATTTTATTTTATTATTATTTGTTTATTATGATGATGTTGTTTCTTCTTATTTAACACTTTGATTGTCAAGGCTAAATCAAATATGATTGTCGAAGTTGAATCATTTTGGTTAAAATCAAATATAAAATTTTCTTTTTTGTTCTTTTTACTACTTACTAATATTTTTTTTTAATCTATCTTATACAATTAAAAAAAAAAAAAAATACCCGCATTAAGTGCGTGCGTATAAATATATAAGTATTAAAACTATTAAAAGTCTCTTTCTGTTTTACAAAGTTTAAAAATTCCGTATTCAACGTATACATATACGTATATAGTGTAACTTTGTAAGAGACAACAAAAAAAAAGGGAATCATTTTTAGATCACTTTGCATTTAGAATTTGTTCAGCGACAAAAGTTAAATATTTAAGAATTTTTTTTTTTATTTAAAAAGCAAAAATTAAGAATTATTTAATCAAAATGATGTCAATGTCGTTCAAAAAAAAACTATTTTTAATTTTTTGCTCAGTATAAATAAAAACAGAACTTTATAGTGTGTAATAATAACCAAAGATGAATTTTGCTATAAAATAAAATAAACTAGACATGTTGTTAAATATTTTATAAGTTTTTTGTTTTTAAACTTTTAAATATTTAAAAAAAAAATATTATAAAAAAAATTTGTATTTTATAATATTCTGTTCTACCCTGATTATACTATACAATATTACTAGCAAATTCTTGATGTAATTATGAATTAATAATCGTCTTGTCTGAATTAATTTAAATAAAATTTTAAGATTATGCCGAGAAGTTTCATTTACAAAATATTTTTCAATAATCGGTAATACGATTTCCACTATTTTTGCCTAACTATTTCTTCGTTGTCAGTGCGTTATACTATATCCGAAAAAGCTATATATCCTGTCTTCAAGTTAGTTATTAATTTTTAATTGTAAGAATAGATTACAAACTAAGTATGTAGATATTAAAAAAAAAAAATATTCTAATTATGGTTTTAAATTGGAACGAAATACGTTTTTAAAAATTAAATAAAAAATTCCGAAAATTGTAGCTAAAAGTGAAAAGAAAAGTAAATTTTGTATTATTAAACAACTGTTATACACAAGAACATAAATAAACAATCTGTTATACGACATAAATTTTAT
This sequence comes from Hybos culiciformis, assembly GCA_964007475.1. Classification (NCBI taxonomy): domain Eukaryota; kingdom Metazoa; phylum Arthropoda; class Insecta; order Diptera; family Hybotidae; genus Hybos; species Hybos culiciformis. The sequence goes on along the minus strand of OZ023275.1, from coordinate 10,678,196 downwards.
AATAATAAAAACATTTTATTTTTAAAACAAAACGTTAACTGTAGGCGCCAAAAACTTTTTTTTTTGTCGTTTTTAAAAAGAAAATCTATAAATAAAATTTATGATTTTTTTTTTAGCAAAATATTTTTATTTTAATATCCTTAATAATTTTTCACATCTTTTAATGATGAAATAATTACTTGTTATTATTAACACTAGGTATTTCAAGTATTTTTCAGCAAACGGAGTTTTGAGACGTCGCGAATTTAAGATATTATTGATTTTTTTTTTTTAATTTAAAATATTTCAATTTTTAAATGCCAAAAAAATTTTGTAAAAGAAAAAAAAATTATTTACATATATTTTTCTACATAAAAAAAAAATTTAACTATACACGCAATTTTACTATTTAAATTTTCGTTGTTTCTGATAGATACTCGCGCGCGTTTCTGACATCGGAATAAAAAAATTTTTGTTTTTAGAAAACACAAAAGTATATTTTCTTTATTTTTTTTTTTATTATTCGCGTATAAAAAAAATAATATAAATAAATAAAAAAATATACAATTTTATCAATAAAGCTTTTTTTTGTGGTGTGGTTCACACAATAGTTGTGATGGTTGTTGTGGTTTTTCTCTCAGAATATTTTTTTTTTTTTTTTAATACAAAACGATAATAAAATTTTTATGTATTTTATAAAAATATATATACATTTATGTATATTATATTTCTTTATTAAAAACAATGTAAAAGTTCTTTGCTTTTTTAATTTTTTATTTTTTTTTTTTAAATAAAAAGAAAAAAGAAACAAATATATAAAATAATTTATACATATGAACTAAAAATCATTTTTATATAGTTTGACAAGTTCAAAAAACACAATAATTTTTGTTCACAGTAATTACTAGCAGATATTTCTAGATTGAGCTATTTTTTTTTTAATTATATAGAAAATGAAAGTTTTTAAATTTAAATCATTTCAGTTTGTAATTGATTAATAAAAAAACTACAAAGTTATGTACATTTAGTTTATGTCATAAAAATAATAATGTTTAATAAATATTTATAATTGTGTACATACTATTTATAAATGATAAATAAATAAAATTATAATTAGTATTATTTTTAAGAAATTTAATAAAATTAAGGAAAGACCTTATGCTGGCCATACACGGTCCAACTTGGTTGTACAACAAGTTGACAACATAGTAAGTTGTGTCGTGTGTGGGCAAGTTGACAACTTGTTGGAAGTTGGTTGGCAAAAAATATAAAAATTTTAATATTAAGTTGTATCGTGTGTGTCAAAACGTACAACTTGTTGTCAACATGTTGTACAATCAAGTTGGACCGTGTATGGCCAGCATTAGGGTTTGATTACATTATACAATAAATATTATTTACCTTGGTATGCTCGATTTAATTGAAAAAAAAAAAAAAAAACAAAAAAAAACCTTATAAAGCTGGCTTTACCACCAAGCAAATAAAATTTTCTGAAAAAAATAGGAAGAGTTTCATACGAAAGTCTCACAGCAGATAGTATGCTTTATCGGGGCATTATAGCAACTAGAAAATTGATTACAATATTCAATATGAGCACAAACGGTTGGGATTATTACTGTAACTTTATGCTAATTATGTCTGAAAGTCGCGATTTTCGTGTTAAAATTATTAATTTATAATTATTAAAATTTATAAAAGCAAAATGCTCTCCTATGAATTTTTCAAACATATTTTTTTAAATTTTGGTTTGTTTTTCAATCTTTATATACACAGCAAATTTCGTTTGCTCGATGTATGTAAATAAGGCTTAAATTATAAAAAATTATGATATACAAAAAAAAAAAGTAAAAAAGGATGCAATTAAAATCACATTTCAATTTTATTCCATACTATTTGTGACATCATCAAAGAAAATATTTTAATTACGTGATGCAATCAAACCCTTAGAATTTTTTCCTTTTTATTTTATTTTGTTACACAACAAAATTAAGTTGTAACCATGTTGATAATTATAATTTTATTTTTTAGAACCACAAATAAATGGGTGTACATATAAAACTATGGCAAAAAAAAGGATATTAACAAATTAGATACTTATAGGAAAAGCAAGTCGATTTGTATAAATTAAATTAAGTAATATTATAGGTTCTTATAAGTATAAGTCTAAATAATAGAATTAGGTTAAAATTGTAAATTGAGTTAAAATAATTCAATTTAGATATGTATTATTTATGCTTTCAGATATTAAGTTGATAGATTGATATGATGCCAGATTCGTGAATTTGTTCTTCTTTTATTTTTCATTTTTCAAATTTCCAAACTGACAACACAATCACATCCTAAAATTGTTGGTAACTGAACTTTTTTTTTTAGTTTTGATGTTTTGAACTTATTTACTCTGAATGTATGAATACATTATGAATTCACTAACTATATAACATAGTTTTTTTTATATCAAAAAGTTTTTTTTATTTCGTCAAACAAGTTTTATAATCTAATTTATTTTGATAACAATAAGTTGCGATAATGACGATAATTAAGTTTAATAAATTTTTTTTTTAATTTATAGAAAAATTTATGAAGTTCATTGTCTTTGATATTGTTTTTCATATTTTCTACAATTTTCCCTCTAGAGGACGATAATATTAGGATAATTAAAAATATTTATGAAATGAAATATAATAAAAAAGTATATGCGTACATATTAAGTTAAAAATGTTTTGTTCACAAATTTCGTCTTTTCTTTAATCAGAAACTCGTGATAACAAAATTATTATACTTTATATGTATCTAGATTATAGAAGATATAATGATAGAGTTTTATCAAAGAGTATGTATATAATAGAGGTTTCAGTCCCATAAAAAAATATACAAATTTAAAAATTAAACAAAAAATCTTAAATCACAATCCCATGAACTTATAAGTATTTCTTTTTTTTGGGAATTTCGATCTCACAAAAGCTTTGAAAACTTCCAAAAAAACGAATCTATATCATTTTTAAGTTTAGAAAACTTTTGTTAAACTTAAATATAAGTTCATGGGGTTCTGATTTAAGATTTTTTGTTTAATTTTTTTAAATTGTATTATTTGTATGGGACTGAAACCTCTATTATATAAATACTCTTTGGTTTATAGAAAGATATGATATATTATTATATTCAACTTGATTTATTTGCACAACTGATTGAATTAAACATAGTGACAAAATTAATGTTCAAGGTATCCTTCATCTACATAAATGTGGATAACAAAAATGGATGTATAAACTTCACATAGAATTTAAATGTACATTAGATATTTCTTATTTGTATTAATAAGGACTTTACAAAAATATTTTTTCCAATATAATCAAAGCATTATAAACGTACTGTTAATTTATATTTATATTTATATTTTTGTAAGATTAGTGTTAATATTTTCTTCCTTAATTTTAGAAGATGGATTATTCCGTGTTGTTCATGTATTACAAGTTATTTAACCTCCAAATTTAAATGTTTACTGGGTTTTTATATCGATAAAAAGAATTATGATTAAATTTTTCCAAGAATTTTTACTCCCCCCGATATAAATATGTAATACCCTACTAAAATAATAATATATATTTTTTTTCAAATATTTACCTATACCTAAACGTTATTATCATAAATCATTAAGATATCACAATATTTGCATAAGAAACATGTTTACATCATTATTAATTTTATTTTTCTGCACAAAATATTTAATACTGTATTTAGGAACGCAGTTTTAAAATATAATATATGTATAAATATAATTTATTTAAGTAATAAAAAATAAACTTTATTGATACTCAGAAAATATAACAAAAAAAAAAATAATTAGTTAAAGAGGACATGATTCATTTGAAATTATATTAAATGATGCTACTTTTGGTTTTAACTAACAAAGTTAACGAAGTTTATTTTATCAAAATATACTAATTTTTAATATATTTGCAGAAAAAATTCAAAACTATTTTGAGACACAATGTTGGACAACACTTTGTAGGGAACACCACAGTACATCACAGATATAAAAAAAATACAAATATATAATGTACTCCGAAGTAGGAAATCATATTTAATTTTTGGAAAACTGCTAACTTATATTTTTTATATTTAATTGCGAAAAACCCCATCATCGCTGTTAAATGTATTTCAATGTTAGAATTAGACTATTGAAATTAAAATTATAAAATTATCAACTACATAATTTTTAACTAAGTACGAACAATAAATATTAAAGCAATTTATTGAACAAATATTTTTGATGGGAAATTTTAAGTGTTTTACAGTTTGTTATAAAAGTTTTACGTAAAAAGATACGCATAAGGTTTTAGGACGAAAAAAATCATTGTATGTATACCCTTCAGTTATTATTATTCATTTTGGATATTATATATATTATTTAAAATTAAGAATATGTACATATGTACTTACAAAATTATGTATGTATTTTCCGAGGTATTTTTTATTGTAAATATGTTATAATACATTATGTTTAACAAAAAAAATTAAGGGCATAATAATAATAACATTTCGTATATATAAGGAAAAGACAAAAACCTTCATGAAATGAAGGTTAAAAGTCAAGGACATTTAACTTTACATAAATCCTATTTTTTTTATATTTTTCTGTTTTTTGAACTGAAAAGCAAGCAATATCTTAATACCTACTTAATATTTTGTGAATAAAAAAATTAAAAAAAAAATCTATTATGAAGGAAATATTTTTTTATTTATTTTTTTTTTAAATTCAAGATAATTATCGATTTTTACAAAATATTTCATTAACCATTTCAATGCGGCTTTTGTAATTCATTTAAGCCCGATATTTGGATTCATTGATTTATTAGCTATTAATATTTGATTATAAATTAAAATATATTTTCTGTCCACACACCGTCATGCCCTTCAGAACAATTAACTATTAAATATTAATAAAAAATAATTTATTGTTCAAAACTATTAAGATGTACTGAAGTTCGTATGAAACTCAATCCTTCCAGTTTTTTACATAATCGATCCAAATTTATTTAATTTGCATAATTAAAAAGCCCTTAAAATAATATATTTTTACTTGTTGATATAATTATTGAAAAATAAATTTTATGATGTCCATTAAAGTTCACAAACAACGATTTCAGCGAATGAAAATTATTATATAATAAATATTACTAAATATTTGCACGGTCTCAATAATAATCAATTTCAATAACACTTAGTTATTTACATCGTATTCACCACAAAATTCTATCAAAAATGTATATAAGCAAATGTATTTCAATTGGGTGACAATCACTGAGTTCTTTCAAGAGCTCTTTACAATAATAATAATAATCAAGGATTTTCACCTTGAATACAGAAATTGGAAAAAAAAAAAACTATAAATCATGTTAATAAATTTTTGAATGTCCTTTAGAATATATTTTTTTAATACTTTAGCAATAACAATACACATTCATACAATAATAAACTACTTAAATTTCAATTCCAATTATTTACAATTATTGATAATTTTTTTTTGCAAAGCTTTATCAATTCCAAAAAATGTACTTTTTTTTAAGTTGTACTTGAAATTCTTCAACTCTATTTATAAATTTCAATATAGAAGGAAAATTGGAATGCACTAGATTTGAGAATTTTTAGGGATTAAATAACAAAATAAAAGTTTCCTAGTTAAAAATCGACGAATAAATTATAGAATCTTTTGTATTGTGTAATTTTTGGCTATCAGAATAAAATGTTCAACAATATTGTTTTATTTATAACGATTAATACAGAGAAAATAAAATTGATAAGGAACATCTAAGAAATTATTTTGATTACATAAAATTTTCGACTATTATCAATTATTTCGAATTAACTTATCTTTCCTCAATATTTAGTTAGTTATTTTCAAGGGAAATTGAAAAGATAACGACGATTGAGTTGCACTCATTCCGATTATCATCTTTAAAAAATAATGATTAAAAAAAAATGTTTTTTGAACAGCAGCGGTTCGAAATTCAATTAGGAAATAAACTTCTGTATTTGTATAATATAAGTTTTCAAAATATTCGATTGATTTTCGTTCTATTTGTTTTTTTTATTTTTTATATTAAATGAATTTATAACTAAACTATGATAGTAGTACACATTAATTTCATCATTATTTTACAGCAAAATTCATAAATTTGATAATTATTTAAGTTCTATAAAATACAAAATTCGTTATTTGTTCATTTGCACATTTATTTATCAAACACGATTCATTACATTATAAGATAAGATAATAAAAAATTATATAATAAATCAATTACATCACCTAGGCCCTAAGTCTAAGTACTGACAAACAGTTAATAATGTAAGTTCTATTAATTATTTAAAAGCATTTAATATAAATTTATGACTCTCAAAATAGAGAAAAAAAAATTAAAAGTGAAAATTTTCACCTGTTGTTAATATATATGTTATTTTATCTTTCTTAAACAAAATAACAAAAATAAAGCTGTTATACAATTTTAATTGTTACCTATAGATTAAATTACTTGAACATAAATCGGAAATAAGTTATTACAGTTTATCAATGGTTTAAGATTTTAATTTTTTAATATTGAAAGAAAAAAATAATAAAGTTAAACCAGTTAAATCTAACATTAAAATGAGAAACCTATCAAATAATGTATGTACTCAGATCTCGAAAATCTTGTTCACCTAACAAACTCATTGAACTTGTTGAACGAAAAATAAAATTAATAGAAAATGGGATAATCAATCAAAATCTATATAACTATTTCGAAGTTACTATTATTTAAGTTTAAGAGCAACGAAAAAAGAAAAACTATTTCTTAGTAATTTTTTAATACGTTCAAAATTTAGCATAAGTTAAAATTTTTTCAACATTTTACTAGCAACAGTGGCATACAAAATCATATAATGCGATGTAAAATTGAATGAAAATATTCAAAGCTTTATCATCATGAAAACTAATTTTAAAGAGTTTATGTGAACTTTTGTCATAATATTTTCAAAAAGAAAAGCAATAAAAAAAATTGTTTATGCTATCTAGACATGAATATCCATTTTTAGTTGTAAGCATAGTACTGCTTTCATAGCACTTTTTGTTGTTTTTTTTGTATGCATTATATTTTATTAAAAGTATTTTTATATTTACAGAAATAAAAATGTGGTTGCAGAAACAAAATAAAATATTTTGCGTCAAATAATGTTGTGGCGCATTTCACTGTTCAAAGTAAAAATAAAATAAATAAGGGACGTACAGGGCGCCATCATTCGATTTTGAAATGCATCAGACAGGTTAAAAAATATTAAAATGATCTTAATAAAAAAAAATTTCAAACAAATTTAGTTGAAAAAATCATTAATGTTCAAATTTAATTTACCTTGATATGAATGTAAATGTAGTTGTATATTTTTGTTTCATTTAAGAATATAAAAACCAATAATATATAAGTATCTATTAAAGTACATATTAAGAGTTTATAATTTTAATGCGTTGGGGATCGTTATGTTGTATTTAGTGCTATAGAATTTAGATCACTAAATGGAGCATTATATTCGTCAATACACATGCAATCATTTAGATGCATCTGAGTAAATAATGAAAAAATTTAGATGCATCAGCGTATATAATGAGAAAATTTAGATGCATCAGCGTAAATAATGAAATAATTTAGATGTTTCGTATTGAATATTACGTAATACCTAAACAAACATAATATCTCTCACAATATTTCAATATAGCCAAATACAAAAAAAAAAAAAAATGAGAAAAAATGAGAAGAAAAAATATTCTCTCTTTGCAACTACCTCTCCCCTACGCATTAAAACAGTATATTGGATATGTAAACAAAATTTGTTATACAACTCGTTCTGTATTTACACAAAAATACATTGACACTTGTCAATTTATATCACTCGACCTTCGGTCTCGTGATATAAGTATTGACTCGTGTCAATGTATTTTTGTGTATACAGAACTCTTAATTAATAACAAATTTAGTTTACATATACAATAATCTACTATTATAGCATAATTATTTAATGAAATTTCCGTAGTTATTGAAGACAAAAATTTATTAAGAATTCTACGAAAAATATGTCCTGTTATTTTTCAACTATCTTTATTCAAATTACGTATTTTAGTACACTACAAATTATAGATTAACCAAAGTTTTTCTATAAATAACTAATTCAAATTACTAATTTCAGAAATTCCCATTCAAGAAAATTTACTGCACAATAATGAGAACCATGGACCAAATTTATCACGATTTTTTTTTTAATTAAAAAAGTAGACATATGGTTTTTTATATAATTTTTATTTTTTATTTCGAATTATGTTGTTATAAAAATGATAGTGTTGATACAAAATACGTTTTATTGTGTGCTGATTAAATTGCGTCAGAAATATTCATTTGAAACGAATAACAACAAAAATGATAAAATAAAAATTAAAAAGAAACAAGAATTTTAAGCAAAATATGACGTTTAAAAACTATCGAAATCTTCACATAAATATTTAACTTATTTATATGCAGTAAGACGTAATACATGAAATTTTTAAGTCATATTCAATTCGAACAAATTTAAATTTATTTTGTTAATTTTTTATTATTTTCAAAAGAAAAGAACTTATAAAATGCTTACTTTCTTTTTTTAAATATTAATCAATATTTCATACAAACAAAATACATAATATATGTCTATATTTTGAAGATTTTATTCAAGAAAAAAAAAGGAAATGCCAAAAGTATGATTTTATTCATAGAAATTATTTCATTAGAAATTTAAAACTAAAATATTATGTCTGGAAATTTCTTTTGTCAAACCAAAATATTTGTATTACTCTTTGTGTCTACAGAGTTCAACTTTAAACGGAATATGATCGTGGAACTTATAAAAATTACTAAAGTAAATCAGCACACAATTAACTAGTGTTTTATATTTTGATGAGTCAGTTATGCGGTTTATTCGAAATAATAAAAATTGTGATCATAATTCTGTTACCTACATATTAAAATTAAAACTTGCGAGTGCTATTTTAATTTTTAAGGTTTTCTAATTAAATTTATTTTAATAAGAAATTTTAACAAAATTTGAATTGATACCTAATTTATGATAATTTCTCACTTTCTACTATGGAAATCTTTAGATATTATTATTTACTTTAAAATTTTGCTGTTTACATAAAGAATCTGTTATAGTTAAAAGTTCACTTCAATTCAATATTTGAATTGAAAAAACCTTATCTCAAATAGTGTAAGTAAATTGTGTCACTTCCTTTTGAAAACTATTTTAAAATGACTTTTATTGAACTCGGGAACAAAGAAAAATAAACGATGATGTTAAAAAGAAGAAAAAATGTGAATTTATATTTTTTTAAAATAATTTTAATTTTAATACATTTAATTTATTCTAGGTACTTCATAACTATATACATAGGTGAAAATTGAGATTCGTGCCTGCAAATTGAATGAAGAATTAGAAATACTGAGTTTTAAAAATCAGATTAGAATCCTATTTTTCATACTATACTTATTATGTTGTTTTATGAATTTGTACTTGTAAGATTGTAATTGCATTAAATTCTATCTATAAATTTCAAATTTTTGCTTTTTTTCTGTACCTACTAAATGTAATTTAATAATTTTACAAAATTAATTTAAATTTTGCAGGAAAAACTTGATTAAATTATAAGGGGTGGATATATTTTTATTTGAAATACTTATATATTTAAACTTTAAAAGCTTTACTCAAATCTACCTACGTAATGTAAATAAGATAAAAAAAAGTTTTAGGTTATTGGTATCTAGCTTTAGTTTAAAAAATATAGAACAGTATATCATAATAATGAAGTATATGCATATGGCGTGTTTTAATTTAAAATACTTTGGATCAATTTACATCGAAATCTTATTCTTTCATACCCCAGACCGATTGCTTAGCGCACAATCGGGAGTTTAATACTTTTTTTTAGTTTCCTTCAATCGAGCCCCAATTCTTGGAATCAATTCTTGGAATCAATTCAGGACGATTTTTTTAGGTTCCTCTAATTGATATTTATCTAAATACATTATTTTATACGAAAATTGATCGGTTGAGAGCTTTCTGATTCCCAACCCTATAATCGGAGAATCTAACTTTGTAGCTTGAATGAAAGTGAATAAAATGACGCATACTATTTTGGCATTTAAACGCCAAGTATTTTCATAGTTATAAGTATTTTAATGTGAGACGGCGGACAGACAGACAGACACAGAATGAAAATATATAAGTAGTCTGTTTTTTCATTTGTAATGGAAAACGGGCTACAAAATAGAATTACAATAAATAAATAAATTAATTGTTTAATTATATAATTTAATTTCTAATTACAATTAATTAATATAAGTAAATCGTTTTGTTATTTATTATTAATGTTAATTTTAGATTTGAATTCCTTATCATCTATTAAAAATCTATCGGAAAATAAATAATACCTACATTTCTAATTTGACAACAACTTTTCTCGTTAAGTAATTTAATTAGTTCCTATAGTGTAATATTGAAAACGAAAAAAAAAGGGGCAAATATAATATTTTGAAAATCACTCGTGTTTCTATAATTTGTTTTCACGTACTTTATCTCTCAATTATTATCATTTAGAAAAAAAAAAATTAAAAATATTGTTTTTTGTATTTTAAAAAAAAATAAAAAAAAATTTCATTTCTTTTTTCATCTCTATCAAGGTAAAAAAGATTTAACAAAAAAAAATGCACGGTGTTGAAGTTAATACAGACTTTTTTTTTCAGTGTATATAAATAATTTTAAAATAAATATTAATATATTACACATTATTAATTCTTTAACAGTAATTACGATTTCGGCCCGAGATTAACAAAATTACAAAAATAGATTTTACAAATATAAAAAATTTCTTAGTTCAAAACTTTCTTTGTTCATTTTAATTTATTTATATTCATATACCTACTATTTACTGTACTTAAAGACATTAAGAACACATATGATCTGCCTATCTTTATAATTAAGATAATTTTTTGTGTCAGACTGTTTCTAGTCCAGACTTTTGCCTTGATTAAGACTTACGAATGTAACTCATATATATAGTCATAATGTAAGAATAAAAGAAAAATTATTGATAAATAAAATATTATTAAAAATTAAGTTCTACGCATTATCAGTAGTTTTATTTATTTTTTTTAGTTATTTTGCTTGCTCAAAATTGTGACGCCAAATGAAAAATTTAAAAATCTTAATTACGTTTTAATCTTAATAATTTTATTACAATAAATTATTTTCACATCACAATCGAAGCAAGAAATAATAAATGCTAAATAATAATAATAGGAGACTTTAAAGTTAATAATTTTCAAAAAAAAAAAAACATGGCACAAAAGTCTGATAGAGAATAAGATCATATGAATCATCAAAAAATTTCATAATTTTTGAAATTTTTCAGAAATATATTCGGTATAAGCTCCACATTATATACCTACATTATTTTGTCTCCTTCAAACTTAATAAAAATTTCAGAAAAAATAAAGTTTAAATTTAAATGTTTTGCAGGATTTATAGTATTTTTTATTTGATGTAGGTACTTGTATGCGAAAGAAACTGAATTCAGTTTTATTGTGTTTTTATATGATAATGATGTTATTAAAAATTATACAAGTTTACATAAGGTAAATGAACTTTTAATAAAATATACTTATTTTTATATTCGCTGGTGTTTAAATACAAACTTAACTGAAAAATCATAAAAATTTAATAATTTATAAGTAAAATTCAAAACGTAAATATTTTGATTTTGTGACCGACTTTTTTAGTGACTATTTTTATGTGGCACATGTTACAAAAAAAAATCAACCTTGCATATTTTTATGAATTGAGCGAACGAAGAAGAAAAAAAAATTTCTGTGAATTATTGATTAACTCTCTTTTATTTCTTACAAGAAATTCATAATCCAATAATGGAATGGTCGAATTTAGAAAAAAAAGAAAATAATTATAAAATAGAGATGTCTTTTATAAAAATTATTAAAAAAAAAAATATTAATGGAAATAAAAATTTTGTATCTAAATTGTGAAGATTACCTAGGTATATATCAACATTATATGATTTTCTGTATTCCCTTGTATTTAATTAAGTTCGGTGCGCTTAACCTTTTTTCAATATTTTATTAATATTATAAATTATTCTTTAAATAATAATACACGGAACTTGTATGTGTTTGAATTTAATTTTTTTTTCATTGCCGTTCTAAATTAAGATTTGTTCAGCTTGTCTGTACTTTAATACAGGTACTTAGTTTATGTTTTAGAGGCAAAAATAGCGTAAGTGTACAATGTTAGAAATCTAGAAATTCTCAATAGAATATTTTATTAAGGTTATATATATGTACATATTTTTTCAATATTTAATAAATATGGATAAAATATTATTGTACTTCAATTGTTTGTACTAAATTTTTATAAATGTATTTTTCTTTTTGATCTTTTTAATATTTTGACAACTGCTATTTAGTTCAAATAAATGAAAATATTCAATTCAAACTTGCCAAAATAATTTTTATTCAGTTTTAACTAGACACAAGGTATTAAAAATATTATCTTCTATAATAATCACTTTTACTATTATAACCTAGAGGCACAGAGAATTGGGCAGAAATTTGGGCAGATATTTAATCATTTTTTTTTGTTCTTATTAATAAATCAAAAATCACCAGGTACCTTTTATAATTAAAGAAGTATAGATTTGGTAATTGGGACAGGAAGTTTAGAAGGGGTTAAAAAGTGGAGCAGTTGTTTTAGTCAAAGTTTTAATTCATTGATTATTACATTGTTGACGTCAAATCGAACTAAATTCAAGAAATTCAAACAAGATGATGTATCAGCTTAGGACGATTGTTATGATAGTTATAATATCTCGTACTCGAAATATTGGAATAAATAGTCGATTTCCGTCACAAAATCGACAGCACACATTCGAAAGGAAATTTTATGGGAAATTATTTCATGGGAAATATTTGTTAGAATATTTAATACAAAGATGGCGGGATACCGTTTCACGGAACATACATTTAAGGCAATTATAGTTTAAAAAAAATATAAATGTAATTCTTATCACTACATTATAGTAAGTACTATCTTTAACATTAAGTGCTGTCACGGAAATTTACAAGCCGCATGATCTTGCTAAAAAAAAAGAAATACCAGATGATGCAAGAATCGTTTTTAAAAATAATATATATATGCATAATATAACACTTATTATAATATTGGTGTATAGTGTCCATATAAAAAACTGAATAGATACAATTCAGTACAATGATTTTACATATTTATAAACAAAATAGTAAAAAAAAAAAGTTCATTAAACTAAAAAAATTTTTATCGAGACATCAAGAGATTTTATTTAATTTTTTTTTTAATTTTTTGATATATTAACTTCCACAAGCTTTAATTGAAAATTAATAAATTTTTCTTACCCAAATTAAAATTTATTCTAGTAAGAAACAAAAATATAATAAAAAATATTTCCAAAATTTAATATTTTTTGCTGATGTAATATTTGATAAATTTTTTATCATTTTTTTTTTTAATTTTTTAATTTTTTTTTTTTTATTTTGTTTTTGTATTCGTGTGCATGAAATAATTTCAGCAATTAATTTGATTTTCTTTGCTTTTTCAAAATCTAAAATACATATGAGTTTATTATTATTATATTGTTTAATAATTGACAATTATAGGAATAAAAAAATTTATTTCAATTTTAATTTTATTTAATTTTTTTTTTTTAAATTGTACTTTTATTTTATTAATTTTTTTTTTTCGTGAAATGGTTAACACTTAAATTATTGTTTACAAATTAAACAGTTAAGTACGGTGTACGATTGTTGTTTATTTTAATGTTTTTAAAAATACTATTATCTATTTTATTTATATATATATATAGATTGTTTTTTTTATTTCAGAATATTTTCACAAATAATGCGAAAACATATTTTTTCCGAATTAAAAAAGAAAACTTAAAATATGTTTCTTTTTTTTCTTTTTTTTTTTTTGCAACGTTCACACTTAAATAAATTTTTGTATAAAAATATATAAATGAAACACAAACACAAATGTGTATAAAAAAAAAAAAAAATATGTTGAATGGAAAATTTCCAAAGTTAAATTAATGAAAAACTCAGTTAAAAATATGTTTTTTAAAATTTTTTTTTAAAAAAATTATAAATTTAATTTGTTTTGTTTTAAATTAAAAAATATTAATTTCAATTTTGTAAATTTCAAATTAAATATAATTTAGAAATTTTTAAATTTTTTTTTTAAGAATTTCCGCGCGACTTTTTTCTTTTTTTTAATTCTTCCGCAACGTAATGTTGTGTGTTAACCCCTGATAGTATTAAATTGATACTGAACAAGAAAATATAAATTTTTTTTTTTTTTTTTTTAAATCAGAGGGAATATAATTTTTTTTTTTTTTTTTGTTAAACAAAAATTTTGTTTCACATTTTCTGTTGAATATATAATATTATACTGTGATGTTTGTTAAATGAATGTTTTAACAGTCATAAATTAAAGTTAAAAAAAAAAATAATAATAATAATAATATGTATATGAATGGCCAGCATGCGCAAACGATTCTGGAAATAATGTTGGCGGCAACAACAGCGCAACACTCAAGACAAGTAGACAATAGTATTTTTCTATTTAATATTTGGACTTCTTAAGTAGATCAACAAGGCTGTCAAGTCGAAATTAGAAGAATTCATTTTCTTCTATTTTCTAAATGAAAATAAATAGGTATACCTCTAAATTAAAATTAATGTTATTTGTATTATGTTCACTTTGAAAATCCACACATTTGGTGTAGAAGTAGTCTTAACTTGAATATCAAGAAATCCAATAAAATATATCTACGAATAAAGCAAAAAAGATAATGCTAAAAATACCTATAAGAAAAAAAATTTGTAACAAAATCGAAATCTTGTAAAAAAAAAAAAAAAAAAAAAAAATTAAAATTTCATTCAAAATGCGAAAAATTATATTTAGTTGATCTCATTATAATGAATAAAAATCACTTTAACAGCATAGTTTATATTTATAACAAATATAATAATGCCACACAAATCTGCGCGCGATGTTTCGGCATTCCGTTTTTAACAACATAATTTTTTTTTTTACAATTTTATCTAGAATTGCGATTTAAATTATAATGCAGATTTTTTCTTTCAAAATATAGAACTTGATAACCAAAAATTGTAATAACTTAATAACCCAAAACAGAATAAATATCAAAAGGACATGAGTCTCAATCTTGCAAAAAAAAAAAAAAAGAAAAAAATTAATTAAAATAGATTTTTTTTTAGTGTTTCGCTTCTGTTATTATGATGACACTAATAATTATCACAGAAAGTTATTAATTTAATTTAAATGAAATTGCAAATTGTTATCACTTTATTTTGTTGACATTCAGAAGCAAAAAAAAAAAGTTTACACATAGTAATAGCAAACCACACTCATCTCAATTTGCATGTTTTTATTTTAATACAATGATTATATTTTTTATTCAACATATACAGGAATAAGATATCATTTATAGGTAATAATAATTGCATTTAGGTAAATTAAGTATTAAAATTAAAGATATGTAATTGATTTTATCAATAATTTAATATTAAATTATTATAAATTCATTACATTGTTTTAATTAATACTATACCATGCGTAATTCCTTATGTCAAATCCTAAACGTAACAAATTAATAATTGCATTTATTTTAAAATAAAGTTTAATTTTATGAAATTATTTATTTAATAACATAATTTTTTGTTTCAGAAGGTATGTAGGAAAAATGTTGAGTCACTTCAGCATCAGTGGTCAAAGGCTAAATACGGTTTGGAAATGGAGATTAGACGTTTTTGAAAACAAAAAAAAATTAATAAAAAAATTTGAATATTAATTATGTATATTAGAAATTTTATTATATTAATTTCATCTTTATCTAGAATGATCAAATTAGACTGAAAAAAATATTATTTTGATTTTAAACTAAATACATTAAAATTCAAAATTTAACTTTAGTTTTCAAAGCCTTGCTTTTAAAATAAAATTCTGCGGCTCAGAATTCACTCAGCACATAATTCTTTGTAACTACCTAAATCTTTTTTCATATATACAAAAAAAAATATTTTCTAAGAACTAAGGACAAAAGAACTAAGCAGAATGGCTTATTATGAAATATTTTTGAAAAGAGGATCACGGTGTTCACGGTTAATGTTAAGAGAGTCAATATAAATAAAAAAAATTTATATAATTTTTAAGATAAATCGTTCGTAAAACTAATAGGTCAAAAAAAGAAATATTTTTCTAGTTGAGGTTAAAAAAAAATTTTATTGCATGATAAATTTTATTCCATGATATATTTATTGCAGGATACGTAGATGATATTTTAAGTTTACTTAACAATAATTTTGCTGTGTTTAAATTATTTGTTCTGGTTCTGAGTTAAAAGTTATTATTTCTTAAACCCTCTTGCTTTGGCTTATGTTATGTTTTGAAATTTGCCTCAATCCAATCACTTTGTAGCAAAATATTCTAAATACTGAAATAACATTTTGTTTCATCAAAACTAAAAAAAAATTAAAAATATAAACTTTATCTTTTTAATGTCAGCTAAAATCCAAATTTAGTTTTTCTTACTAACATCTGAGGTTCAACGGACCTCTTCTATTATATTTTCTTAGTTTCATCCCAAACTTAGAAAGTTTTATTCAAAACCTTTAGAACAAAAGAAGGTTAAACAACAAATTTACGAACTTGCTTTAATTTAACAACTTGGGTTTATCTATTACCGTTCTCGAGATTAAAATGTAACTTCAGTATTCATAAAAGTTATAAATACGACATACCTACATAATATTTTTCTACAAAAAAAATGCTAAAAATGCTAAGTAAACGAATTTTTTCTTAAAATAAAAAAGGTTTTTTTTATATTGTTTTATGCATCATTTATACATTACATTCTTGGAAAGGTCATACATTTTTTTTTACATATAAGTAGTTGAAAATGTCTGGAAACAATTTTTTTCTTTTACAAGTAAATATGTTTGTTGTAAAAATATTGGGGCGAAGTTTAATGTGATATTTAAAATTTTGATAAAAAAATAAAAGATTGAAGCATTACTTAGGCGTAACTTGTGACAGTAGAAATGTTCATCAGAAATAAAGATTTCTCTTTAAACTTAAAATTTAAATAATCTGCACTTGAATTTAAAGCTTAGTTCTTTTATACTTACTTCACCTTTTGAAAATCCGTACACTTGAATTTTTCGTTGTAGACTGAAGCTAAAGTTCAATCAGTAAATCTCATAAATTTTATCATCTTAAGCGCAAGTATTAAAATTTTCGAATTTATTACATTCAGCATTTAGAAAATATATTTCAATTTACACACAACCAAAAAATCACATTCTAGTGTTAACTTATTAATCTTATTATAATTCTATTAGATCAAAAGAAAAATAATAATACATTTAACTCTTAAAAATGTTTGCACATTACAGAGCATGTTATTATCGCATGTACTGTATGTATAATACAAAAAAAAACAAATAAAACTAAGTTAAAATAAATCTTTAGAGTATTTATCAAAAAAAAGCTTAATCTTCTTTTTTCATTACAATTTATCATGGGGTGAAAATGATACTTATCCAATTATGAACTGATGAAGACTTCAAATAAATCGAAACCAGTCAACCTTGTTGATCTAATCAAAATTTTGAAACTGAGGTAAACCGATTTTATTTTTATTCTTTCAAAGGAAATAAAGCTTAATATAACTAGAAAGTACCTGGAGAAATAAGTCAATTCACTAAATTAATTAAAAATAATATACATCTGTTTCGCTTTTTCTGTTTCTGAATGAAAAAAATTCCTTGACAATTCATTCATTCATTTGTTTATTAAAACGTGCAAGTTTAAAGTTTTATGAACTTAAAATTGATTTTAAAAAAAAATTGTTGTGAATTTTTATGAATGACAATAATTACTCCAATACAAAAATACTATTTCATATTTTTCTGGCAAATCTTTAGCAATAATTTTTTTATTTTTCATTTTATTACCGTATTAAGTAAATCAGAAATTTAACTTTTAATGTAATCCCATGTTCGAATTAAGACAGTTAAACGACCGTTCAGACGATGTTAATGTATTTTGCTTTGGCAGCTAAATAATTTTAAATAATGTTGGATTAGCCACTTATAATTTTTGTGCCTGTCCATTGTGTCGAACAGAGCTCTATAAAAGAATTGAACTGAAAAATACTGTATTTCTGAAAATATTATATCTAACTTCAGACGAATCAGTTTTTTTTTGAGAAATACTTGTAAAACTAAGTATTAATCCATAATACTGTAATATAAATTAATTAAAATATTCAAGCCGAATTATTGGTTTTTTCCTCGGTTTTTTCATAATATATAAGTTGAAATGATTTTATAGTCAAATGTGAATAATAATCAAAATTGACCTTTATTTTTATTCCAAGTACATTTTATAAAGTAATTAAAACCTAAGCCTAATTCAAATTGTTGTCTATTTTCTATTTCCTTTACCCTTTTAAATACGTAATTTATAATTCAATAATTTGAAAATAACTAATTTTTTTTATTTATAAAAAAATATTTCATTCAGAAAAACAAAATAGAGGTCAAAAACTTGAAATATATGATAGACACTATATTTATTATGTGTAAAAATATAGGCAAAAAAATTTGCACATGCAATTAAAAAATAACAAGAAATATGCATAATACATTAATTAAAAATTTAGATTAAAAAGAAAATCAAGGAAAGTTACATAATATCAAAAGCAATATTTCCTACTTCATAGGCTAAAGAAAAGTATTCTATAAGTATAATCTAAGTTTTTATAATAAAATATTAAAAATTAATAGATTACAAGTATTACAACCACTGTGTTTTATACGATACAGCAATATTTTAGTTCTATTTTTTATAATGACAATTTGAGAAATAATACTAATTATCGATTTATCTATAAAAAAAAAAATAGAATTGTTAAATGTTGCAAAAATAAAAAATATATTATTTACATTATTTAAAATAAAATATGTATTTGTTTACAAAAATAATAATAGTAATTTTATTTAATGAAAGCATATATAATATTTTATTCACTTTACTTAATGAATTGAATTATAAGTACATATTCTCTATTTTCAATAATCCAGTTTGTTTTTTACTATAATTTATCGTTCAAATATAAACACTATTTAGCATAAATCTAATTTTCATAACTGGAATGTTTTGAACGTAAACAAAAAATAGATTCTACCCCAATAACATTTTATAGTGCTGGTCCTTAGTATTAGTACGTAATTGTATTATTTTGTTCAAATGACTCAAAGTTGGCTTTCAATAAATTAACAAATCTCCGCAAATTAAGAAAATAATCTATTCAAGAACTAACTTAGAACTTACATATACAGTTTTGTTAACTTACACTAAGCTCACAAATTAGCTCTTAAATTAGACCTTATTTCAAAAAATTATTTTGAGATCAAATCTTTCACAAATAAGTACATACCTAACTTAATATTTAAAATTTCTCAGGAAAAATAATTAATTTAAAAAAAAAAAGAAATAATATTACACAAACACTTATTTCAAGTTAACAAATAGAAAAATTGACACTAATTCCAGTCCGAGGTGGGAACCAAATCCACGATCGCACACGCAATAGGATAATGGCAATACCACTACAACATGACGGGGCTAGTCACAATTTACCTACTCGATTTTGTTTTTAAATGATTATTTTAAAAATTAAAAAAATTTTAATGTCAAATCAGGAAATTTTCTTTGCTAAAAAAAGATTTCACTTCAAATTTGTGAAAACCTAATGCAGTTATCATTATACATAAACAAATAATCCCAAGCTGCAACTTTAATTAACAAATTGTTTTTTTAATATAATTATTTTTGTTTATAAGTTTAAGTAGATTGTTTTTTAGATGCTATTTTGGTTTATATAATAAATTTGTATGGGCACTTGTATATTTTTCTACTTTATTATTAGTATTTATTTAATCGGATGTTATAAAAAAGCAAGTTTTTCATCATGAGATTTTTCAAAGAAAAATTTTGTTATTAATTTTGTTATTAAAATTAAAAATTGTCATATTAAGGAGAATTAAAATAAAAATTTAATTAAAAATAATATCAAACATTGCTTTAAAGTAAATGTCAGGAAAAAATAAAATTTAATTGATTTAATGCCATGTTATTCGAACAAATAAAATAAACAAAAATATCGATAATTTCAAGGTAGCTTCTCAGAATGATTTTGTACTTATATTTCGAATATTTTTAAAATTTATCTTTTGAAATAAGAAAATAAACATTTAATTCTAATTTTAATATTAAACATTTTGTTTTTTAAATAAATATTATTTCTTCTTTGAGGTTCTTCAGTAATGTTCAGGGTTACCCTTTTGTATATTACCAGGGGGGGCTCAAATGTGAATTTTTTATTAAATTCTTAAATTAACAGATTAAACTTATAATCTCCAACCCGTTTCATATTTTACTCCTTTGTGGAGGTAAAAGTATTTTATGAAAATAATTTCAACCACTGGCTGCTTACGAGCTCCTAACTTTGGAGCCCGGAAAAGTGCATTAGCTTTTGTTGAGGCTTTTGTAATATATTAATATTTAAGAATTATGTGCTGCCTGCTATTAATTTTTTTGTTAAATCCTGCTTTTAATCATAGTATCGTAACGGTCGAAAAATACTTAAATAATAATTTCTTTATCTTGTTATATTTGAAAAAAAAGTTCAAATATTAATAGCATAAGTTTTTTTAAAAAAAACAAGATACTTAAAACGTTATATAATTTTTTAGTTTTATTTTAGTTACCAAACAAAATTTTTTAATAGTTTTAAAAAAAATTCTAATTTAACGTTTAAATTCTTAATACATAATGTTCAGAGACAATACACATTATTATGTAATTAAAATAAAATTCTACTGACAATATTTTAATATTTGAATTTCAACATTTGTAGACCAAAAATAAAATTTTTTATCAAGTAATCATAATTTTCATGAATTTCAAGGATTAATAATTGTTCGATCTTTTTAATGTCTTCAATAAAATATTTATAATGTTTAATTATAAATTTTATGATAAAATCTTGCAAATTATGAATCAATCAAGTGGAAGTATATAAAATAAAATATTATCCAAAAATAAATGCTTGAATTAGAATATTACAAGAGCAAAACTTTTTCATCATTATTTAAAATTTATATTAACAGAATAGGGTAATGCAAACTAAGCTACTTTTTTACATTATATGTTATTATAACATTAAATTCGATTTCGAAAATATTCTACACTCTAATTGTGAAGAAAATTAAATTATAATATTATTATTATAATTAACAATTATTTTCCAATATTTTACTTTTATATTTTTAGTTTTTTATACTTGCGTTTCAGCATAAAAATTCAAAATTATGTACATTCAATTGCCTTTCAAATGTCATTACTGGTAAATTTGTGACACGCGGAAATAAAAATTTAAAAAAGTAGACATTGTTTAATTATCTAATTTATTTTTATCACAATTTAAGTTGAAAAAAGTCAAAGACTCAAATGAAGAATGTATAAATAAAACTTAAGAATACTGTCAAAATGTTAGACAAAAAATATACTCCACAGGAACAAATCGTTAAATATCATTCCATCTTTACCTAAGTTCAATTTGAAAGTTGAATAATGCAGTTTCATATTTTTTGTTCTATATGGAATCTGAGAGTCAATTAACAAAAAAATTCCAGAATCTCAGATAGCTTACTAATATTCTTTTAATGCTAACACAGTAAAACAAGTTGCTTAATGTAACTTCTATTTTTATTTCCTCATATTAAAAAAGGGTGACAATTAAAAGAGTAAAATTTTATTTTCTATTATATAGATAAATGAAAATATAACTCTTGTATATGGCAATTCAAATATTAAAAATTAATATCTATTTAGTACAATGTCACATAATACAAATTAAAAATTATTATTATTATCAAACACATAACGTACAAGAAACAGTGTTAAAACAAAATAGAATAATGTGTTAACATTGTGATCGAAAAAAATTATACGCAATACAATAGAGAATAAATTAATTCTTTTAAGTTAAAAATAAATAAAATTCATAATAAATAATTAAGTGCTTCCATTATTTATGAAAAAAAAATATAAGAATATGAAAAAAAAAACTTAGTTAACAAAAAGCGTTAAAATTAACATTCTGGTTTAACATTAGAAATTACAAATAGGTGTTTCATTAAAATTATTGGAGAAAATCCCTTTTATTTACTTCAATTCAAATCTTATAACTGTATTAAGTCGAACAGGAATCGCCGAGGGAGCCACGCTTTTTAAGTTATATGAAAAACTGACATCGTAACAATGATTAGAAAAGTTTTAAAACTCGGTGATTTAATCAGTTATTAATTTCTATTTTAGTTTATGAATGAAATTGAGAAATTATTTCCACTTTGTACAATTTATTGGATTGTGTGAATCAAGGAAGCACAACATGTTTCTTTTTTTTTTTGGGTCAACCCATATATTCATAAAATAAAAACAACTTAACCAGAGCAAAGAAATATTCCTGCAATCAGTTAATTATTTTTTACTTTCATCATCACTACTACTGTTGCTGGTTTCGTCAGTTGATTCATCTGCCATCATTTTCCCTTGATTCTCACAGTTTTTGTTAATTTCTTGATTTTCATTTCTATTATGGATTTTTAATTGAACACTATTTAAAGAACCGTCATTATCCATAAGATTAGAATAATTAATGAAAATTTTCATTCGAAATAATTTTCCGATATCCACTTACAAAGCGAAAAAAATAAAGAAAACTGAATGAGTGTAATTTATTTGATTTCTCGACAATTACTAAAATATTTTTTTTTTTTATTTTTAATAAATTTGAAATTTTTCTTTTTATCAAAAAAATCTTTTATTAAAAATTTAATGTGAAGGTGGTTTTTAATTCAATAACAAAGATTTTTCAGAGTATAAACTTTTTTCGAATTTTGGTTAAAATTTTTCATTTAAATATGCTCATGCTTGCACATCACACTTAGATACACATTCGTCAAAATTAAATTAATAAAAATAAAAATTTACAATTTTTGTGTTTAAAATTTTTCATTTTAATAGCTACGGATGAATTTTCAACGTCAACGGAGGACTTCAATGAAAATTAGAAGGAGATTACACATGTAAACTTATTTTTTGTTAAACATTTTAACAGTTTTCTTAAATTTTATATTTTTAGATTCTATTTGTTAGCAGAGGTAAGTAGATTCAATAATCGTCGAAGCTTTCGGTGTTTTTGCGTTAGTTTTTTTTTATAGATTAGAAAACGAGGAAGAAAATAAATGGTTGAATGCTTTAATTGAACAAAAGTAAGATACGTATATTGAGTACAAATTAAAAGTTTGTCATTAAATTTCAATAACTAATTTAAATATATTAGGTATGTACCTCAAGTATGTGTATAATTATGTACAAATAAAGGTACATACCTACATTGACTCAAATAGTGACAGTGACTCAATCAAGATTTAAGATATTTAAGTTTTACAAAATTTTATATCAATATTTTAGAAAGTGCAAAAATAAAAAAAAAATTATTAGTAGGTAAATTATAATTCTTAATTTAATTTGCAAAACTATGACCAGCTGTTCATGTTTGTAATTTTACGAGTATAAATTTATGCAAAATATTATAAATATATAAAATATAAAGTTTTTATTAATTATTTTTTAATTATTTTAAAAACATTAATTATTTAACCAAAAAAATTTGCATAAAAGTTAAGTATTTAGCCAAATCATAATACAATGTTGGAAATCCGATTAGAATATATAATATAGGATTTAATCATCATGAATTTGATTAAATTAATTTATTTTCACAACAATTTAATAGAAGTCTAAATAAATTCAATGATATTGATAAAATATCACTGACTTAAAAACCAGAAGAATATCTTTAAAAAGAAGCAGTTCTTATCAAATCTTTGCTGTTAACAATATTAACGAATAAAACTTTTTAATGTTTTTTTTATTAAATTTATAAGTATGAAAGTAATATGAAAAAAGTATGCATTAGTATATATTTTTCGAAATCAAGATTGTTTATGATTATTATACAATAGATTATTATTCATAGGCATTCATAGGTATATACAATTTGATGAATTGAATTACATTTCTTATCAACAAGAATCGAGAAATATCAAAGAATAAATAAATAAAAAACATAGAATAGTTGACCGCAAAACCAATTAAATTTAAAACGTTATTTTTTATTTATAAAAAAAAGTCTTACATAAATAATTTTCAGAAAAACCACCTGTTTTGTCTAAGCTTTAAAAAATAATAATTTTATATTATTATTTTTTATTCAGTAATAAAATTTATTCGTTGATATATTTAGTTCAACAATTATTATTTAATGAGAACGTTGATTTACCCTTGTTGAAAATCTAATTAAATATTTTTTTTTCATTACATTTAATTGTAAATGTAATCAGAACCACATTTCTTGTTTATGGGAGTGAATTTATTAATTAATGTTCGGTTTAGAAATTATAAAAAGCTCTTAAATATATGTTGATTTCATAATTTCAGAAGATTTTGAGAGTACAATCATTTAAAATACATAAATATTATATAGTAGGTATGTTGAAAAAAAAATTTATGGAATAAGAAAATTTTCGAACCCAAATAAAAATTGTTGGCAAAAGGTAAAAAAAAAATCTGAAACTATTACTTGATATTTATTTATTTTAATGAAATTATATAGGAAAATAAAATTATTTTTTCTAATTATTTTATACCAATTTGGAATTTATAAAAATCTAAGTAATAGTGGTTTTATTGTAGTAAAATTCGAAAATAATTAGTAAAAGAATTTTCCTACTAAACTGTATGTAAACTAATATAGGGTTGAATAAAAATTTGTTTTCTACCTTAAATGACATTGACTTGTACTGATCAGATATAAGTAAATATTAAAAGAAAATAGAACGCATTAATAATATTTTATTTTATATTTAAAAAATCAATAACTTATTTTGAATAAAATAGGTGAAACAGAATTAAGTTAAAGAAATAATGTACATATGTATACAGATTGTATATCATTGATTAATAATAGTATAAGATAAGTTTTTTTCATATTTTTTTCCTACTTACACATTTTTTTTTAATGTTGAAAAATTATATTTTATTTGAACTAACACCTTCTTAAAACACATTAAATAGCATAACAGATCCTCAATTACAAATAAAATGTTCGTAGATTTTAATATATACATAAATATTTTGCTGCATGTTTGATGATTTGTTTTTATTTTATAATCACTAAAATGTGCAGAAAACGCACGCAATTATTAATATACAATGAGAAAACACAATGTTCATTATACATACATTATTTTATTTTGTTTTACTAATACCTCCAAATAAAAATACAATTTTTCAAAAAAAAAATTGTATTAAACTAAATGTATGAAAAAAACTAATCTTATACTAATATTAATCAATGTTACATAACATAACATAATTTTTTGTCAAACAACAAATTAATTATTATAAATCTGAAAATGTTATAAGGTGCAAACATTCACTAAAGTCATAACAACAGAAATGTTATACCATTGAGTAATAATATTTATAAGAGGGACAGAATTCATGCAAGTAAATTTTTTTTAAAAATTATGACAATATTTTGAATTTATTGAGTAAAATTTTTTAACTCAAATGTGTTAATTCTTAATTTTATTATTTTTATTATTGTATTAAGAATAAACACATTTGAGTATGAAATTTTTATTCAATACATTGAAAATATTGTCATCATTTTTTAATTAGGGTCAAGTGGGGTAATGGTGAACGATTTTGCAACTTCACAAAAAAAAAAGTTTAACATTATTTTTTCCTATCTTTGCTTGGTCGTAGAAAAAAAACCCATACGTTGCTGGAAAGCTGAACTTCTTCACTATCTTATGTATTTTTTGGAATTCTAATTTGAGGTACAGGCCCAGTGCTGTAGCTGATTCCGTAAAGTCGACGATTTTTACATTTACCTCACAAAAATGGGGTAAATGTGAACTGGTATTTATCTACTCCAAAAACTCGACAAAAATTTTTTCCTTTTTCGCCAATCGCACGTAATCGACTAGGATCATTTTTAAATCCACTTTCATCAGCGTTAAAAATAAAACAGGCATGTTCAACATCTTTTATGTTAATTTTGTTGCAAACACTTTCCAATTTGTCGTAAAAATCGTAAATTATTGTTGGTTTGTGTGCAACTTTCCTACATTTTTGAAAATATTCTGGCTTTTTAATAGATAGTGAAGAATTTCGTGCAATAAGTGATCTGAACCAATCCAATCCAGCATACCATTAACGCTTGGTGTATTTAAATTTTTGGATAAAACAAAACTTTATATAAGACCTAGCAATTCGTCTCTGTCACATGGATAGCCACTTTTTGTACGATCTAATAGGCTTCAGAAAATTTCTCCTCCACTTTTTTTTTGGAAATGTGTTCTTAACGTAATTTCTGGGCATTTTTGGCCCACTTCTTTATCTTTAAACATAAAATAGGATTTTTTTTTATTTTCACAATTACCCCTTTTTATGTTCACAATTACCTCATACATTAAAAATTAAGGGGTAATTGTGAAAGTTAATTATTTCACTTTGTTTTTATTTTTATTTAAAAATGTATTTCATTTTATTTAAATTAATCCCTTATATTGCCAAAATAAATAATTTTATTTTAATAATGTAAAATTTTCACTAAAATAAAAAGGTTTAAAAAAACTCTTCTCAACTGAAAAACACTTTTTTTTTGGAACTTTTTTCAAATACTTGCTGTCAAGTAGAAAATGCACAAAACACTACGAAACTTTTTTTACACGTGCAGAAAATATTATAATTTGTGTTTACGCTTTAAATTTTTTTAAATTATAATTTTTTCCAAGGCTACTTTTACCGTTCACAATTACCCCAATTCACAATTACCCCACTTGACCCTATTTGAAAAAAAAAATCTGAAATTTACTTGTATGAATTCTGACCCTCTTATAAATATTATTACTCTATGGTTATACTTAATCAAAAATTAGACAAGCGCAGGATTACTTTTTATTTAGAACAGATTATTTAAAATTCTATAATTTAAACTCAATATTTAGACGTAAAATTTTGTTTTCATGGTCTTAAGCCTTATCTTATATAATATTATCTGTCGGAATCTTAAATGGGCAATCGCTTGATTTTAATAAATAAGTAAATAAAACGTTTTTACAGATGAATAAATACCTACATTAAGTTGTAACGTAAACCTAAATATTAAATTTTTCTTTTCAGGGTACAATAATTTCAAATTAATTTCCAAATACTCAATTAAAAAGGATTCAATTTTTTAGATTAGATTTAAATATATCCTATGGTAACGCAGGAATATTTTATATGATAAAATAACATAATTATATTATTAACCATGTTTTTTACATACAAGTTTTCTGAAAAAAAGGATGTATATAAAATAAAGAACCAAAATTTTAAAATGTTAAATATAAATAATAATGTCTACACAAAAATTCACGAGGGCGAATTATTTATAAACATGACACGCATTAAAAATTATTAAAATTATATTCTTTTACACTGAAAACACGGTTACTAATAAGCACCTTGTTATCGCTTAAGGTGTATTTACATATATTTCATGTTTGAAAAAAACACAAAAATATCAATCTGTCAAAACTAGAAATCTTGAAATCTTGCTGCCAAGTATGATATTTACTTTATTGGTTTTTTATCTTTAATAAAGAAAAAAGATGTCAAAAAACGCTATGATTTTAAACAGTAAGTACATTATTTATGGTGAGTTTCGTTACAATTTAATTAACGTTATGGTGAACTAATATTCATATATATACAAATATATATAATTTTTTTTAGATAAAATTGTACAACAGGAAAATACTGTTTTACTGAAATTTTAATAAATTGAAAATGAGATTTATGCGATTATTTTTTATAAAAAAATTAAAAAGATTTAGGTACAGTAGATATACATATATATACATATGTACATATATACATATGTATATATTATGTACCTACAGTTAACATATATTTATATACATTCATGAAGATATTTTGATGGAAAAAGGAAACTGAAAAAGCCGATTAATAAAATTATCTTGTACCTCTCTACTGAACAAATAATTTTTGAGAAAAAAAATTTTTTTCTTTCCATAAAAAAATTATTTAATAAGACGAAAAATAATTCAACTTTCCAAGATTTTCAAAAGATAAATAAGAAATTTCCTTTTTTAACAACTTTATTAATTTATTTTTGAATTGAATTAACAGACGTTGAGAAATCAATGAAACTTCGAAAATAACAAAGATAAAAATTCCTAAAATGTTAATATATATTATATTATAATATACATAATTAATTAATTTCGACGAAAAAGTAATACCTACATATATTTTTCAATAGACAAATTTAAAGCACATAAGAAGAAACATTATAATTATTGAAATCGAAGCTAAAGCTTGAAACTAATATTAAAATAATGACGAAACTTTTTTTCCCAATGCAAAATACATTATTGCCATTAAAAATCTTGAGTTATTAATTTTGTTTTCTTACTTGACGATTACATTGGATGATATTGAAAGATTTGATTGTCTAATAGAAAAAATCTTCAACTTAGAGTTAAGACTCAAAGATCTTGATTAAAATGTTTTTTTTTATATACATGAGAATTAGTATTTAAGTAGATGTAGATTGAAGGAACTTAAAAAATGTTTGATTGTGTCCAAAGAAGAGAAGGGTGGGCTAAAAGTGGTATTCAATCAAAATTGATATATGATAATAGGGCGATCGTAGAATTATTTTTAATTTAAATGTTGAAAACGGGCTCCATACTTCATTTGTTTATCTGTTCTATATTTTTTGTGAAATATTTAATTTATAAATTTTATTAACCAAAATTATGAATTATAATACAGAAAGTGAGAAGAATCATTATTTATTTAATTCATTTTTTTAATAATATTAAAGATTTTTAAGATATAAAATTAAAATTTAAGAGAAAAACACTTAATATTAATGTAAAACTGCTATTTTGTTATTTATTATTATTTGTAGTTCCTTTATAAATGAAAATTGTTTTATACCTAATTTAAATTTTTATAATACAATAATGATTTTCTTTTAACATAAGTATAAATAAAAGTAGAAATAAATATTAAAATATCATTTCAATATTTCAGGCATTAGATAAATTAAAGTTTTTTTTTTTGACGTTATTTTGAAGACAAACTACTTACTTCTTTTCAAATCAAAAATTTACCACAAGTGATGTAGAAGAAGACTAAAAAATGTTAACACCACCGCAGACTTTTGATCTTATAAATTAATTGAGCAAAATTTATAGTCCACTCTAATATGATTCTTTTGAGATTTTTTGTTAAATGTTAACTTTAAATTTTTGTATTTCTTACTTTAAGAAATATTTAAAATTATGTGTTGTGACATTATCGTATCGGATTGTTGTTATTAATGTTTGTTAATCGAGAAATACTGACTATTAAATTTCAAAATATAATATCCGATCCGCCTATCTAAAATAATAATTAAATGCACGAAATTATCGGATTCATAGCTTTTCTTTCACATAATGTAGTTATCTTAATATTCGAAAATTACATAAATGTAAGTGTGATAATAAAATATATTACATATATGTAAAAATTTGAAAAAAAATAATAATATATATATAAAATAAAATTTGAAAAAAAAAAAAAAATATATATATAAAATAAAAATTGAAATTAAAAAAAAAAAACTTTGTACTTACTGCTAATTTTCATTCCACCTAATACTAAGTTTGCCGGTTGTTTGTTGCCCTCAGCAAAGGAGGTTGTCCTGGGGCGTCCACTCATATCGTCGTCGTTCTCAGCACTTTTGTTCGTGGCGGCGGCTGTAGATTTATTATCGACGACAGTTTTATTAGTAGCTTGTGTACCACTACTAGTACCACTTGTTCCAGCTAAATTCTCCGTTTTTAAAA
The DNA here is from genome assembly GCA_964007475.1 of Hybos culiciformis. Classification (NCBI taxonomy): domain Eukaryota; kingdom Metazoa; phylum Arthropoda; class Insecta; order Diptera; family Hybotidae; genus Hybos; species Hybos culiciformis. The sequence goes on along the minus strand of OZ023275.1, from coordinate 10,647,984 downwards.
ATTCTTTTAAAATAATTTATACTTAAAAAAAAATTTATTTTATTTTTTATGTTTATTTATTTTTAAATTTTTTTTATTAACAATTTTCTTTAGTATAAAAAAAAAAATTGTTAATTTAAGTGTTATTCTATTTTTTTTTTTTCTTTCTTTCTTCCAATTTGTATAAAAATATCAAGATATTGCATATAGTTTGTAGTAATAAGTATGCATCAATAGATTTTTTTTTTTAAGTTAAAAATTTTGAAGTTTGAAAAAAAAAAATTAATAAAATAATTGTTTTTATTCACTACATTGAAGTTTTTGTTTATTATTTATTTAAGAAAAAAAAAAAAAAAATAGTTTTCAATGTTTTTTTTTTTTTATTTTATTAATTTCAAATTATAAAACAAACAGAAAATATAAACTAAAATAAAATTTGTTTTTTTATTAAAAAAAAAATATATATATATATTAAAAACAAAAAATATCTTTTATTTTTTTTTTTTTATTTTCTTGTTTTCAATATGCCTTAATTATTTTTATAAATTTATTTATGCAATTTATTTTTTTTTTATAGAACGCGCACACTCTTAATTTATTAGTTTGTTACAAAAAATACAACGAGTTTCCTGAAATTAAAATAAAAAAAATTAAATTGTTATGCAGGAAAAAATGACACAAAAATTAAAATTTGAGAAATCAATTAGCCAATGTTGTCGAAAAAAAAAATGTATGAGAATTTCGAAAATTTTGTTTTAAATTCGAGAAATTACAAAGTTTCGCAAATAAATTTTAAGTTATTTGAAGTGTCAATAAAATAAGAATAGCAGCACATTGTCACAATTGTGGTAATAGTGATCTCAATTACATATTCGATTTCGGGCGAATTCGAATGAAAAAAAAAAAAAAATTCGGTAATAAATTTTATAAATTTTTAGAAATCTTAATGAGCGTAATCAACATTACAATTTCATTTTTTTTTTAATAACACAGTCGTTTATATAATTAGTCTAAATATATTTTGATGAGTAGCTCATCAAAGCGCAATTTCAAGGTAATACTACAGATCGGGTTAAATAAGTTTTTTCATATAAAATTTTACAGGAGAAAAATTCTCCGCTACAATTTTATATGAAAAAACCTATTTTACCCGATCTGTTGTACTACATTGAATTCGCCGCTAAGTGTCAAACACTTAAAATTAATTTACTAAAATGTAAAATTATATTAAATTGATTTATCTTAAAACATATTCCAAATACTTCAATTTGATTATTTCGTAACCCAAAATGATAAAAAAAAATTTCAATAATTAATTTTTTTATGCTTTAGGATAATAACAAAACTTTTTGAACTATTTCCATTCCATTATTTTTAACAAATTCAAATTTGATGCAGTGAATCTCAAAATTTATATAAGTTAAAAAAATTAAGAAATTTTGATTTGTGTGGAAAAATATAATGTAGATTTATTTTAGACTTGGATTAAAGTTTTAAAATTAAATTAAATTAATTAAGGAAATGATCTTATTGTTAGCATAATTTATTGTTCCAATGTCAGTCAGATTACTAAGTTAAAATAGAATTTTTCACACAAAAAAAAGCCATGAAAAAATAGAAATTATTCTTAATTAATTTTATCAACAAAATGACACAATTTGGGAATAGAAAAACTAAAAATTTTGTACGTACTCATTACTTTTTTGTGAAATTATTTTTAATCTAATTTTGATTACTGACACATATAAAATTTTGAAATTTAGCAATATAATTTTTTTTTTTTTTTTAAATCAAGAAATTATAAATTTTATATTTTACATAAATTTTGTTTTTTTTTTCACCAAAAAATCTGGAATAAAAATTAAATGCGCATCACCATAAAAAATAACATTTTTTTTCTATGCTATTTGATTTTTTTTTTTAAAGGTATCCTCTCTAAGTAATGAATCCATAAAAAGTTTGTCATTTCCTTGATATTTTTCCTTATCCAGAATTTGATGATTCTGATTTCAAAAATTTGCCCAATATAAATAAATTCCTAAAACAAAATCATTACATTTTAAGAAATTCTAAAAAGAAAAACGAGAAAATTTTTTAAAAGAAATTTTTTTTATAATATTTCGAAATTACTTCAAAAATTGATTTCTCTTTGGTTAGAAAATGAATAAAAATTAAGCCTTAATTTTGGAATTTTGCACAAAGATCATACTGCAATTTTAATTTAGTTTTATTTTTTAGATTAACTATTATTTCTGCACTTTTTTTTTTTAATTATTTATGAAGGAATTGTTGGAAATTATTCATTTTGAAAAGAGAAAAAAAATTCTTTTTTCTGCATAATTTACAAAAATTGATTTTTAACACTTTTTGTGATTTTATTTTTAACTTTACGTGGATTTAAACGTGAATTTTCGACATTTTTAAATAAACATTATTTAAATTTGTTTTTTACTTCATTTTTAGATATTTTAAATAATTTTCATTTGGACTAAATTTTCCGAAAAAAAAAATATAAATTTTAACATGGAAAATTGTTATAATTTTCCTTTATACAAGGAAAATAATTTTTTGCACGCATGTCAAACTTATTAGGGAGAATACATTTTCTGTACATAAAAATTTTTCAAAGCAATAAGTTCGAAGAAACTCTAATGATAGAACAGAAATTTATCAATTCAAACTTTCGATATTTGTCATTTATTTTCACCTCGTAATCAGTTTTGAACACATCCACCAATTTTTTATTACTGAGCTCGTCACTTCACTAGTCGAACGGTTAAAAAAAACTAGTTGAATTCTATTCGATATTGATTTTACTTACTTTCCACATTTTTAAGGTCACGAAATTTTATTTCGCAGAAAAGGGAAAGCTAACATGAAGAGAAGACAATACAATACTTTCATTTACATTGGAGTAGAAGTGAAAAATACACTAAAACTTATTTTCGACTTTTTGAAGCGAAAACTTTTGTTATATAAATAAAAAAACTCCAATGGAATTTGCGATACGAATAAATTCCAAAATAAGAGTTTTTCCAATACCGCCCAATTGACCAGATTTTTGCAGCATACAAAAACAGTTGGTACTTATTTAAGAAAAATAATGTTAGCAATTTCGTTATATGTACTTATTATTGACAGATAATGTTATAGGATAGTTCAAGTTCGAAAAATAAAAATATATTTACAAGAATATTAACTTATGGATCTAATGATTTTTTTTTCATAATTTAATATGATTGAAGGTATGGATTATGATAGTTGATAAGACACACAATGCTAAAACTATGAAAATTCATACTTCAATATTAATATAATATCAATAATTCATTATTACAAACTATAAGACACGGCATGGATTTGAAATTATAAGTTCGAAAATGTGAACAAACTTACTTTAATTAAATATAAAATATATTAATAGAAATTTAATTTAGAAGACAGCAACAGCAATAATTCGTACGAAACCAAGATATCAGTTAAAACGTTAAAAAAAACTTCTAAATCTAATATATGGAAAAACTTTTAAAAGAAGTTTAGTTTGTTATGATTTTTTTAAGTTAAATCTGGATTTTTATTAAAGGATGAATTGCCAATCCAATCTTTTCATTCAACAAGAATATTGAGACGGAATTTTTTTTTTACTAATAGGCCTAGTATAAGCGTTTGAAAAATTTGCAGGCAAATACAAATTTACTAAGTACCTAAATTACTGTTTGACTAAATATAAATTCGTTCTTGGGTTAACTCTCTAATTTAATAAAAAAAAATCTTTGGTTTTAAATAAAAAAGCTAGTACAATTTTCTTCAAAAAATGTACCTTTAATTCACGCAAGCGTACAATAAATATTAAAATTTAATATTTTTGTCACTTTTTTTTTCCTAAATTCAAAATTTTAGTGACATAATATTATGATGCATGCACCTTTTACAAAAATTAAAAAAAAAAATTAATCAAGGATGTTATTTAAGTATTATTAACTCACTTTCTTTAATTTATTTAATATAGGTACATATATTTATTATGTTAAATTAAAAAAATTTAACAAATGGGAATTTTAATCGCCAGTCTTTTTGAGCCGGTTTTTTTGTTCGAATCGTAATTAATAAATTTTTAATGAATTTAAAAAAAAAAACTTTCTATTTCTAAGTTGAAAAAAAAAAAACGTATAATTTATAAATAACTGACACAAATATAATATTCTAAATGCATTAGCAGAATTCGAATATTCAAGTTATTGATAATTTCGCAAGGAAATTTGTAGTTTGTAACAAAATAAAATTTCTAAAATTGAAATACATATCAATAAAAAAAAAATATACATTTTCATGCTATGTTTTTAAATTAAGTTTTCAATTGAATGCAAAAAAAAATTCAAAAATACTACAGAAAAAAAAAGTTCAAACTGAAAAAAAAAAAAAAGATAATAAAAATTGGGACAAAATTATATCGAAGGTCAATGAAATTTTAAATTTGTGATAATTTTACACGAAAATTAAAACATTTTTATCTTGAGAAAAAATTTAAATTAACCTATCAAGCAATATGCAAGAATAAAAAAATATAAGTGAATCTATTATTTTTTTTTTCATCAATAAATAATGTAGGGACTTATAAATATTTCTTTTTTTCATTATTATTAACAATTTTCTGAACTTTTAACCCTGTTTAGGTTTTTTAACGCTGACTTAATATTTTTAAGTTACATTCATTGATTAAGAATACTAAAAAGATTAACAATTTCAAAATTTTTTTTTTTTGGATTTATACAGTGATAATTATTAATGTACATGGATGGAAAGTACATATTTTATTTCGTTTTTTGAACACCTTCAAACAAAAATTACAAAAAATGGCAAACAAATATTGTATTAAGCTGATTATCTTTGGGTGTTCTTAATCAATGGTTATGTTTATGAACTAAAAATAAATGTACAAATATGCGCCCCACGTTTCTAGTTATAGACTGTTTTAATCAGTTTCAAGTAAGTGTGTCCATAATCTTCTGAATGAGCCGGAGAAAAATTTTTATTTTCTTCTTTTTAGTCAATTAAAAAACGTGGTATTTAAAACTTTTTTATTAAGTATTTTTTTTTAAATATATTGTCTTAAAAGCTCGTCACATTATCTGTATCTTTGATGTATAATCTTTTTTCGTCCGGATTATAAATATTATTATAGATTAATATTATTATTTATATTTGTTATTATAATTATTAATTATTATATTTCTTGAATATTATTTCTTGAATTTTACTAAAAGAATTATATACATAGCATGTAATGTATATTATTAATATTTTACATAAGAACCTATGTTTCTTGCTCATTTCTTATTATTTCCTTCCTTGACAAAACTAACATATAGCTTTTAATTTTTAAAATGAAAACTTTAATAACAGGATAAAATAATTATTTGAAACCGAAAATATGCAAAAGAAAGTACATGGAATCCAGATTTTAGTTTCACGTTATTAAAAAAAATTTTAATGTCAAATTCTTCAAGGCTAAAAAAATTTAAAAATGCGAAAAATTCAAAGCTTCTAGTTTTTTTTTAAACTTAATATTTTCAGTTGCACTAATTTTGACATTAAATACTTCATATTTAATGTGTTATTTTATTTTTATTATCTGGTTTAAATTCCCTTTAATGTTTAAACTATGTCAAAATAAATAAAAGCTTTCTAGAAAATGTGAGCTCGCTAAAATTTAGTATTTTTCACGGATAACAAGAGATTTTACGTATTAATTCAAAGATGTACATAGGTATATTTTTTTCAAAGCATAAAATTTATATTAAAAATGTTGTGGCATTTTACATCAGATTCTTTAATGTTAAAAAAATATCAAATTTCCTTTACTTACAGAAAAAAAATTATAATGAAAATTTATAAAAAAAAAAGAAAATTTTAAACAAAAGGAATTATATCTTTTATTTTCATACATATTTTTCAAAATGGAAACTATAAGAAAAGATATAATTCTAAAAAAATAAAATTAAATTTTTAATATTAATATCTCTTGCGATCGACTGAAAAATCTTTTATCATCACTCACTCAATAATATTCTATTAGATCAACAATGCACTCTTTAACTACATAAATAAGGTCAAAATTTTAGTTTTTTTTTTCAGGTATTTGGATCACATGAGCTTAAAACAAAAACCCTTTCGGCCCTATATATGTATATCAGAAGATATTTAATTTCATTTATTAGTCAGGAAAAAAAAATTTAAACTGTAACATGAATGTATATATTTAAACTATAAACAACATTCCGTACTTCATTCAAAAGCGATAACAATAAATTGTTACTTTTGCACTCTATAAACTTAATGATAAAAAAATTTTTCTGAAACCAATGCATGTGCATGTCAACGTGATTATTATTGTTATCATTTTGATAATCGATTAAAAAATCAGAAAAAAATTTCAGTTACCACTCGTAACGCTTTGGAGCCCAATTAATTCGAACCTATATAAAAATCCTACGATCTGAAAACTTCTTACAAATGCCTAAAACAATTTTTTCTAATCAGTGTAAATTTTAATATGTATATACATAACGTGCATATGTTGAAAATCTCTATAATTTTTAAAATATAAAAAATGCAGGGATGATTTAAAATCAATTGACCTTATGTTCGAAAAATAGACCGCAAAGTCAATTGATGTTAGGATCCTCTGTAAGAGAGACATAAAGGCAATTGAATTTATGACCCATTGATTTTTTAATTTATGATCAAGTTGAGTTTTATGGAAGCGGATTTTTATTACATAGTATATAAAATGGTTAAAATACATTAAAAATTCTTCTTTTTCACCAATATGAACAATCCGTATACATCCATTAATGTATATTTGTATATTTAATATCTTTAAAATACCGAGTTTTGACTTCAACCAGAAGTTTTCATATTATTTCAATTTGAAAAAAAGTTCTAAATGAAATAATTATCAATTGTCTTTAAATTGAAATTTTGCTTTTATAGATACATATTCCTTTTGCAAAAATACATAACTTTAGTTGACTTTATAGCCTATTTTGTAAGACATAATGTAAGACAATTAAAGATAAAACTAACAGATAATTCAAAAAATTTCTAAATTTTTTTACAAAAATCTCTTTAAAAAAATTAATATTCAAATTTTGAAAATTTACATTCTGGTCTAGGAAGCTCTGTGTACAGGTATTATTATATTACCGTCAATTGTAAACATAGATATGTATGTATCCGTTTTTTAATAACTTATTTACGTAGTAATAATAATGCCATTCCTTAAAAGAATAAAAAAAATGTTCTTTAAAATATCATAAATAAAATATTAAAAAATGTAATGACAAAAATTTTTAGATTTAACGCATTATAAGTGTAAAAGTAAAAAAAAAACATAAGACAACGAAACAAATGTAATATTGATTTTTTTTTTAATTTCAGTTGAAAAATGACGAAATGGTATTAGGTTCAAAAGCTCATAATTAGGTTTGTTATTTTCTTTTTAGTAATTTATTTGACTCTACAGCAAATTTAAAATAATATAGTTCGATTTGAGATAGATTTAAAGTAAGTATATATCAAAATTGTAGTTGAAATTTTAGTTAAAATAAGTTTTGTATCGGATTAGGAGTTTATCAAAAATTTGCTGTTCAATTGTAAAAATCAATAACACTCATATCGAATTCAAGTGAAAATAAAATTGGGTATTCATTGAATTTAATCAAAATAAAATTTTTAAGATACATATTTTCGTTCATTTTTACAACCGAATTGCAATTCGAAATTCTCTGTTAAAATAGATTAAATTCATTACATACTACAAAATTTATAAATATGTGTATTAGAACATTAAAGATTTGTATACTTTATTTAGGCATTTACTTTTCGAATTGAATACCCAAAATTTAAGCGTCATCTTATGGCTTCCTAAAATGAATTATTACAGTATTTAAACTACTGTGTGAAGGTACTTATGTATGTATATTAAAAAAAATAAAGAAGTTAACAATTACATTTAAATTTCCTTGTTTTCAAAAATAAGTTTTATCTTATGTAGATGGTTTAATTTATAAGGAATATTTATGAATACTGCTAGATTTATTAAATGTAAACTTTATTTTTATATAATAGGAATGGCAATCATACTATACTAAAATAAGCTAGAAAATTCAATGTTTGTCATCATCCGAACTGTATATCATATCAATTAGTTAATTCTAAGTTTAAAACGGTTTCGAACTAAAAATAATCACAAAATTGTAACTTGGAAAACATTTTTAGTAATTTTACTGATAATTTTAGCTGTAAGAAATATTATATTATTAATAAATTCATTGCATCGACTTGAAATAGGTAAGTTTTGGGAAATAAAATCTGATATTAACATTTCAGTTAAAACTACAATATTCTCATTACTCGATGAAATGAAATCTTGAAAGGCGAATAAGACTAGAAGATGAAAACATATCAATTGTCAATGAAGATGAGCTAAAATACCGTCAAACTGTTACTATAATATCGGCTTTTACACACCCTTAATTCCTTAAAAGAAAAATAAATAAAAAAACCAAAATGAATTAAGAAATTGAACAAAAAATTAAAATAAATAAACCGCCGAGAAATAAGAGATACGTTTATCTATCTACCTAACTCAAAAATCTCTCAACATGCAGGCAGGTATATTTTACCTAAACATATCTGTCAAAAACCCACACTCCTACATTGATCTTATAAATAAGTTCCTAGGTTCTTAGGTCTAAAGTTTTTCAAGATTAGTTAAAGAAAGTTTGTCTAGTAATTAGGTATGAAGCATATGCCATATGCCAATACCTAATTCGCTTCAGTTCAGAGTTCCCGACCCATGTTAACGCCACGGATGGAACTCGATGGACTGCGAGGAAGCAAATTTTTCAATTTTACTGTTCGAATTCCTTTGATGACTTGTTGTTTCGAAATCAAAATAAGATCCGTGGAACATTCGATTCGTTGGTTTCCGTCAAAATCCGCTCTTTAATCAAAAAAAAAATTCTCATCTTTTCACAGATCACAGAAAAAATTATTTTTTTTTTTTTACTTACTTCTGTTCCATTTTTCTGTCCATTTTTTTTTTTTTTCATAGAATTTTTTTATTTTTTTTGCATTACAAATATTTTTTCAAATTTAATTTTAATTTTCAAGAAAATTTTAATTAATCTTAATAAAGCAGGTAAAAATAATTAATAAAATTTATTTGGAAAAATTAAAAAAAAAAAAAAAAAAAATTAAATTCGTTCGTGGGCTATTTTTAACATTTTTTTTTATGGTTGGTAAGTCAAATGTGCGTGTGTGAAGGATGTGTGTCGTGCAGAAATAGCGAAAAGCGAATGAAAAAATTTTTTTCTTTGTGCAAAATTAAAGTTTCTTCTGTTGCATTTCTCTTCAATTTTTAGTTATTAATTCCGTAAAATTGATTTAATTTTTTAAATACATTTACCATTAATATTTTACTCGTTGAATTAAATGTTATTTTGATTTTTTTTTTTTCGTTTAAAAACTTTATTCCAATCCAATTGATTTTTTGTCACAAAAAAATTAACTCTTGTTCTGTTCTGCCAAGTGATTTTTTCTTTTTATTAATTCAACTTCACCACTCCCGTAAGATGTCAAAAATTCTGTACGATATTCTTGTGTGTTACCATACCATTTTGTGATAAAAATTTTATAATGGCATACTATATTACGCTAACATATATAGTGGCTGCTTTTACTACAGTTAATTTTTTATGCGACAAAAGATAACTAACTCTTTTGAGCCCACGTTTTCAATGTGTTCAATGGTCAATGGGCTCAATGTAATGCGTTCGACAAAACAACAAAAACAATATGAATGTGAACCCAGATAGTGTTGAAATCAGGCAGTGGCGTAACTACAAATACTGCGCCCCTAGGCGAAAATAAATTTGTGCCCACCCCACGATCGAAAAAAATTAACAAAAAATGTTTGTTTTATTTTCAAAAATTTAAAAAATAAATTTTTATAATAACTCTTCAGTTTTAAAATTAAAAAAAAAACAAAAAGTTATTAACAATTCAATTTATGTAAAATAATAATATTAATAGGCATTCGACCGTGTATCTATGTAGGTATGTAATTTTTTTTTTTTTTAATTTAAAATTTTAGGAATTAATAATAATTATTGTTGTCAAAAGTTTCATAAAATATATTTCAAAAAAATATATCTTCAAAATAATTTTAATGATATAGAATTGCCCTGCATGCATTAATGCATTTTCGAAGTAAAATTCGTAGTGTGACTTTGAATTAAAATAAATAAAAGCTTTTTTTGTGAAAAATTATGAATTTTTGGGTAAAAAGGTGACAAACAGTGCGCCCTTTAACTTCGTGCCCTAGCATCATTTGCAGCGTTCGCCTACCGGTAGTTACGCAGCGTTCGCCTACCGGTAGGGCTGAATTAAAGAAAATTACTTAATATGAGAGCATTGTGAATCATCCTTGGGTAATTTTTGATTATTTCAGCAAAAACCAGGAAAAACACATTTAAATATTGTCAGAAAAAAGTTATTAATTTTTGTACCTACCTTATTGTTTCTTGTCCATTTTTGAAAAAAATAATAAATTTGGTAATTTTAGGGGCGCCGTGACATTTGTCCGCGGGACATTTGTCCGCGATGAAATTTGTATGGAAAACTTCACGGACAAATGTCATTTTGATGTCCGCGATACAAAAACAAATCGCGGACAAATGTCCCGCGGACATATGTCTAACCCCCATTTTAGGCCATGCCATATTTAAAAAATAATTTCATGGCATTTGGCCATTTTTTTTGATAAAAAAAAAAACTGGCAACACTATACATGAACAAAAACTATAGTAGAGAGGGAAGATGTGAAATGTGATTTTATTCAAAGCTCTTTACTTTAACTGAAAAATTGAAATTAAAAATTAAATTTTTTTTTGTGATATTTTTTTTTAAGTTTTTATTGAAAAATTCGTCATAGAAATAGTTTTTAAAAAATGTTTATATAAAAATCTAAAAAAAAAGTTCCAAAAATAATTTAAGAAACTGTTTTGGTGTTTTGTTTTTAAGGTAGGTATCTCTTTAAAACAGGTACGTTACGTACCTATACCTACATTTAACTCGCAATTGGGTATCCAGAATCCATCTTTAATATTATAAGAAAAACGAGCTTGTTCGTCTGACCTGACATCAATCGTGAAACAAATTAATACTGCCATGCCATCCTACTTATATTGTGTGTCTTTTTGTTGATCGAAGTAGGTAAGTTTAAGAATTTAAAAAATAAATAAATTGAAAAAAATAAGATATTGCAAAACAAGGCTGAAAAAAAAATCTATAACGTTTTAAGAAACAAACTCAAGACTTCTATCTTGATTTCAAAATACTTAGGCAGGTAAGCTAAACTGCAGTTTACGTGAACCACCAATTGGGCAAAAAAAGAAAAATTTCTATACAAAATGTATGAAAACTTTGAGGGGCCATATCTCCGAAAGGGCGTAACTGCAGTTTACGTGACCCACTCAGAATCGTCTGAAACTTGTAGGGGGGGGGGGGGGGGGGGGGGGGTAGAGGCGGTGCCCAAACTTGGGGCAAAGGCCCCGTTTCGGAGATACGGCCCCCCCAAGTTTTCATACATTTTTGTATCGGAAAATTTTTTTTTTTGCCCGATTGGCCCTATTTTTGGGAAAAGGGTAAAGGCGGTGCGCAAATCCCACTGACCAACCACCAGACCGCCCGCCCGCTTATTTCTTTTTTTATTCATTTATCAATAAATATAAAAGGTTTGAAATACCTATATCCACTTGATTTTTATGGTTAAAAATTGATAAAAGTTTTATACCTACTTATTTCTTTTTTTTTCAAAATTTTATTGATTTCATATTACATTTTATATTTTATATTTTTATTAATGAAAGTGTATTCCAATACTATCTGAAATACACATAGGCATTAAAAAGTACATTAAGGTGAAGCTCACTATAAGATTTACCTTCACAAATAATGTACATATATATATGACTTTATATATAAGTATACGACTCTAATGCATAAAATTTAAATTATTAACAAACATTATAATAATAGCAGTGAAATAATTTTAATTCATCCCAATAAAACTTTTCTCATCATGTATCCACTTGCGCCTGGTTCGTTCGTATGTGTTGATCTATTGGGTCGAATACCAGAACTACTGGGTTCAATACATCTCGATGAGCAAAGGTATTGCAATAATGGAACTCGATATTTACCACAGAAATCAACAAATTTTATATGTTCAACTCGATTATCAAAGAAAACACCTTTACAATTCGGATTAACACAACAATTGGCACATTGTAAATAGTCCATTAGTGTTTGGGGTAAATCCTGAGGACCGTATTTGATACCGGATCCCTTAACCTGTCTAGCTGCAAGTTCCGTTAGTGTTGGTGGATTCAATGCCATATCTTGAACAAATCTTACAACCAAAGGATTATCTCTTAGACTAAGCTGAAAATAATGAATGAATTGATTTTATTTTATTTTTAAATTATATGTTATTCTTATTGAACTAAAAATTCTAATAACATAATTTTACAATCTTCAACAATTTTTCTTGTTTCCCAAGAAGATTTTTCAATAAGTTATAAAAAATATAGCGTATTGGCGGGCAATATTTTTTTTGTATCAGTATTTTATAACTGGGGATATAGAGGTTCGGGCAAACATTAAAATTCCTTAAAACAATATCCATTCTTCGCTTGTTTAAATTTTACTTTTGACTCAAACATCACTATCTATCTTACATTACAAAATTAATTATGCAATATTTTCACATTTCGCACTACACACATTCTCAGAAACTTAATCATATATAATTTTTAATCATTTTTAAAAATATAATATAAATTTAAATACGTTCAATTTCACATTTAATATTATTTTTAAAAATACGAACCTCAGTTAAATTTTTTAATGAAACAATATTCTTCGGTAGATACCGCAATCTGTTTTTATGTAAAAGTAATGATTTCAAATTTTTCAATTTTGCAATACTCGAAGGTAAAATCTCTATTAAATTATCACATAAAACCAATCCTTGCAATTGGCTTAATCTTCCAACTCCATCTGGAACTTCGGCTATTAAATTTCCACCCATTGAAAGAATTTGCAAACTGCAATACAAAAAAAAATTTAAAATAATTATTCAAGATAAAATAAGATAATATTTTTATATAATATTTAATGTAATAAATAACTAGAAACTTTAAAATAAATACGGTTTGGAGAATATGATAAGAATTACGTGTATAGTATGAGTAGGTAGGTCAAAGGACAAAAGCTGTATTTGTTTATATATTCCATTCACATTTTTATAAGTTTATATTATAACAATGTTGGTTATTTAGTTTTGAAATAAAGATGATATTTTAAAATCAATTATTTTTCGTCAAATTCTTTTTATTTAAATAGGTAGTTACTATTAAATACTTCGTCGATTTATATTATGAAAAATAATCTGTTTTTTTTTTTTATTTTATTTATTTATATAAAGTAAGAAATTTTTTCTGCTTAATCATTGTCGAAACCTTTGATTAAAAAATGTTAATTTGATCTCAGTGTAAAGATTTTTGAATCTGATAAAGTAATAATAATTTTCTATTTAAATGATTTATTTTAATTATTTAAAAATTTACATTTGATAATTTTGTTTTGTGGCACTTAAAAAAAAGCAAGTTTTTAGAATTTATATTAGTATAGGTGTACTCTTTTAAGTAAACTCCTTTTGTGGAAGCCTTTATTTTTATTAGTCTACTAAATTTTATATAAGCTTGGGCTTAGCATTATTTCTTATTTGATTAGAGTTGTGTATACTATTAACATCAAATAAAGTTTCAAGGGTTTCAAGCTTTGTATAATAATGAAGTCTACGAAAAATTAAGTAGTTTAATCTTGCAATCAAAGAGACTTGTAAAAATAAACACCAAAAAGAAATGTTATATTTTTTATTCGGCTTTGACAAAAAAATAATTGAAGCAATTAAATCTAATTTAATGATGTTTTACCATTATTGCAGCGAGAAGCTTTAGGGAGAGGTTTATCTGGTCTTATTGAAGGTTTGAAACAACTGCACAGGAGTATAATACACAGCATCTTCTATTTCTACCACAGATTACACGAACGCGTAGCTTACATGCTAAGTGCAGGCAGCGCATAATCAGTCAGCGTATTAAGCTGTTCAAAGATAGATCCTCCGCAATACAACATACTATAGATTGAAGATTGCTTATTTTATTCACTCCTTCATTTGAAAAGATCGTATCATAAAGTCCTAATTCTTTTCCCAATACCTAAAAAAATTTCTTGCTAATGGTTTAATAAATAGAATAATCCCATCATCTAATTCAGATAATAACTGTTACTGCTCGTGATAGAATGAAATCGGGATTCATTCTTTTAAAGTGAATTAATTACTTATATAATTGTTACCTTACATTTATTAAAACCCAAGAAATGGAAATAATTTTAATTTTTATTTTTAGAAAAAAAAATAATAATAATTAAAGAGCTCGTAAAACAGTCAAGTAATAAATAAGACGTATATTCCCTAAATTTTGCTCAAGTTATCTGATTCATTGCATTAATTATTAATATTATAAAACAAAAAATATTTTAATTTAATTTTTTAATTTAAAATTGAATTTGCACAAGCAACAAAAATTTCTTATCAGCTATTCGGTTTATCTTTGTCGTTTTTACCCTTTAGACATTTTTTGTTCATATATAAAATTTCTTTTTTATTATCTCAAAATAGTCTAAAAAATATATGAATGACCTGATCAATTTTAAATTTGATTTTTAACACAACAACGTACTGAATATCTTCAGTCAATGAAAAACTTTCGGCAACTTTGTTAAATAAAAAAAAAAAGTTTTCGTTTCACAAACTATGTAGTTACTATTGTATTTTTTATACTATGAGTGGATCTTTTATTAGTTTTAAAGAGGACTTGCTTCAAACATTTTTGTCCAAAAATTTGAT
Organism: Hybos culiciformis; assembly: GCA_964007475.1. Classification (NCBI taxonomy): domain Eukaryota; kingdom Metazoa; phylum Arthropoda; class Insecta; order Diptera; family Hybotidae; genus Hybos; species Hybos culiciformis. The sequence goes on along the minus strand of OZ023275.1, from coordinate 10,632,962 downwards.
TGAAAAGCCGTTTTAGATTATTTTAAAGCTTAATTTAGAAAAAAAATTTCATTCACAATCTCCGGACTGTTTCATACTTTAAAATGACATAAATAAATTACATTAAACATTAAACTTTTTGGCGTAAAAAGAATTGATTTTTTTAATTAAGTAACTATAATGTTTAGTATCTGGGAAACCCAGCTAAGCTCAGGAGTTAAAAAAAAAATTCTGAAATTTACTTGTATTAAACCTGCACCTCTTATAAATATTATTATTGAATGTGCTTAAACTGGAGATATTCTTTATTTGAAACGAATTTTCAATTGCATTGTTTAAATTTAATTGATTTGTTAAGATAAGACAAAATTGTCTAGCCGCGTGTGTACGTCAACAATTACGATTTTTGATAAAATTTGTTTCGCTTTCATTTTTCACATTCAATTATATATAACATGCGTGTAAATTAATATCAGATACATATCGTGTTATTGAATTTTAAATTATACATTTTGTTTTAACAAAAAATTCCCTTTCAAATTATTTATTCATACAAAAACTTGCGATAACCAAGAAATGCGTCTGCCTTTTTTTTACCTATTGGTCTAGAACATTTAATAAATAACTGCAAGGGTCTCGAAAATCCAGTTTTAGGAAAAGTGATAAATGTTCGCTTCGTTGAGATAACAAAAAATTAAATATTGCAATATTATTTTCCGAATTCTATTAAACTGAATTAAAACAAAATCGAATTTTAAAAAAACCCAACTCAGTGACCTTCATTTACAGCTATTCCTTCAATCCTAAATCAACAAATTCTCTTCTAGTTATATCCCCGTAGACATAATAATCCGAATTCAAATAACTGTTCAGATAATATTTCCTTCTTCTAATAACCCCAACCCAAATAACTCTTTTCAGGTTATATTAAATTAGTACCTGAAACAACTAATCAACCAACCTGAATAAAACAAATTGTAAATAAAGCCTAGATTAAACGTTGGTCTACACGGCTCTATAACTAGATTATTTTTTATATCTTGTAAGACCATTGTCAGAATATGCTTCTCAAGTATGGTCAAATTTTGTTTTCAATCGACATCAACAGAGTCGAAGCATCTCCCTTGGGAGGATAACTTAATTCTTCCGCCATATAGAAAACGCTTAAATCTTACTAAGCTTGAATCTCTCCAAAAAGAGGTGAAATCGCAGAAGTTGTTTTCATTCACCAAATTATTGTTGGTGAAATTAGTTCTCCTTTTATTCTAGAAAAGATCAATTTTTGCGCTAATTCTAGATTCCTTCGTGCTGAGACCTATTTAAAGTTGCTTACCATAGAACCGAACATGGATGCAATAAACATATTTCTCGAATGCTTACTTTTTTTATATTTCTATTAGTAGAACTATTATATAACATGTTATGTGATCTGTTTCTTGTAATTTGGTTTTTTTTTTTTTTGTGTTATTGTTTTTAAAAGTTTTTTCTAGCGCTTGATATTTAAGTGTTGTGGTTTATTGTATATTTCTGTTGTATGTTTCATAGCTAGCCTCTGTCCTCTTTTATTAGCTTGTGTACGAAATGCAGTGGTGTTAATATAAAAAATATACACCCCAAACTCTATATTAGTTAAAACATTAACAATTATTTTATTTATTTAATGCAGATATTTAGAACATGTTTCTATTGATAAGTTTAGTTGAGTTTTCTTGAATTGAAAACTTAATATTAAATTTAAACTCAGCTCCTGTTTTCATGAATCTACATTCATTAAATGAACTCAGTTCAAAAGAAGAGTTTATTTAAAGTGAGAATTATAATTTTTTATAGCATCGAAATGCGGAATTAGTGTCTTTAGCTTAAAAAATAACATAATCAAAAAAAAATACATACATGATAAATAATGTGTTTACTTATTACCTTTGAATTTTCCATATTTCCTTATTGATTGTTTGAATTTTATTTCCTCCTAAATATAGATATTTCAAATTTTTCAATTCTAAAATTTGATCTGGAAAATTTTCTAAAAAGTTTCCGCTTAAATTTAATTCCTTCAACATAATATTCCCGGTAGCATCATCTTTCAATAATGTTTTTGGTAGACCTTTATTTGTAAGAAAGTTATTTTTTACAATTAAAGATCTTAAAGATTTTAGATCACAAATTGCTTCTGGTAGTTTTTCCAAACGATTGGAACTTAAATCTAAAGCTTTTAGATTAATAAAACTTTGAAGAGAATTTGGAAAAAAACTTAAGCGATTATGATTTAATAAAACTGTTTCAATATCCTTGCATTGGGTTCCAGTCATATTCTGAATGTCATCATCTATCAAATCTTGTGTTAAATTCATTCGACTGTAGGTCAAAGTCTTTTGTTCACGTGAATCGCTGTCACAACTATCTGAAGTGTAGACTTCCATTTTTTATTTCTATACAATTTTTTTTTTTATTAAATTATCAAAATTATTAAGTCGTTTTTTCATTCAATTTAATCTAGTTTATTTTAAAATTTTAATATTTTTTTTTGTTTTAATCTTAAAATTTTCATAATAATAATATACATATATAAGTTTTTTTTTTTTTTTTATCAATTAAACTCCATTTGAAATTATTACCGGGAATGAATTTTTCATACAAGCAGTTTTTGTGTTTTCTTCAATAAAACGAAAACCGAAGTGACTGAAATTTCTTCGAAACAATATTATTTAAAATATTTCTCTGTTTGTTTAATTTTAATAATAATAAACATTATCAACCGTATTCTGTAATTTTTTTTGTACACATTTTTTTCGTTTCTGTACAAGCAATAGCTAATTGTATAAGCTAACTTTTGAAAATGTTAGTAAAATGTATTTAGTGTAGAATTTTTTTTGTTTCAGTACCTTAAATAAATATGTTTAAGCTAGTTAATTTTTAAACTTTAATAACCCATAAAGTTATATTTATAATTAATAAGGCATTAAGTTCAATATTTCAGCCGTCATGGTGTAGTGGTATTGCGGGTATTGCCCTTATTCTATGGCATGTACGGTCGTGGGTTCGATTTCCACCTCAGACTGTGTTAATTTTTCAATTTGTCTCACTTGAATAAGGTGTTTGTGTTGTTTTTTAAAAAAAAAAAAAAGAAGTAAATATAGATCTGAACCGTTGGTTTAGCTTTAGAGTATGTCAATAGGTAATTCAAACTGTAGTGTTTTTTTTTTAATTTTTTTATAAATATTATGATAACAAGTACAAATAGCATTTAAGGTTTTTCCATTTTTCTGTTCTATCTATCTGAAATCTGTCCGTTACAGTTTCACACTTTGAAATTATTTATTATTATAATATGTTGACTTTCTCTTTTAATTCTGATTGATTAAAATCGACAGAATAGAGTTTTGAGCTGTGAGAATTTAAGAATTATCATAATTTTATTCTTATCAAATTAATTGTTTGAACATATAGGTAGCATTTAAAATTCCCATTTTTCTACATCGTAAATATTTTTTTGTGTGCATGCCAATAAAATAATAAATTCATTAGGTTTGCATGAAAGCAAATTTATTCATATTTTTTAGAATATCAAACTAATAAATTAATAAAGGTCATGATCATTTATTATTGAAAGATTAAATCTTATATACTTAGTGGGCACGAACCACATGAATATAATAATTTTAAAGTAATCAGTTAATTTCTTAAATTTATGTTATCGCTAAAGTTTATGCTTCCTAAATACCTCCAAAGATTAAGCTGTATAAGATTTTTTACGATTGTTTAATTCAAGCTAATTTTTTGCGATATTGTGAATATATCTTAAGTTTAAAAATATATAAAAAAATACAATTTATTCACTTGATTTGATCACAGTTAATATATAAATATCTATACATAATTCAAACTGGACATAAAGTTACTTATATTTTATATTTGAAATAGTATATATATCCTCTATTGCATTAGATTAGCCGAGACTAACCGAAATAAAATATCTAAAACTCTCTACACAGTTTGACTAATTGAGTCTTTTGCAGTAAGTAAGACGTCTTTATTTGACCTTAATTCCGTCTTTGCCATCTTTGCCATACAAAATAAAAATTCATAATCCGATAGAAAAAATTTCATAAGTATGTAATAGAGTATAAAGTATCCTCGAGAGTATCTTTGTTTTTTTTTTGTAATTTTTTTTATAGATTTCTTGCTGGTAACACTAAAAAAAATTTATTTAATATTTACTTAAAATTTAATATTCTTTTTTTCACTTATATTATTCATCTTATTTATTTATAAACAAATTAAAAATTATTTTGTTTTGAATTTCTGTCAAATTAAGTTAAAAGTAATTCCTTCGACTAGTGTGAACAATTTTTTCGAAAGACTTCTAATACCTCGTTCACATTTAAATTTAAAATCCGCTGTTTATCCGGAATTACAAATGCCTTTCGCATTACATTATTAAGTGGAATATTAGTGGGATTATTTTTAGTTGTTAAAAAAAATTACCATGCCATAATGACTAATGACCACATAAGAGTAAGTAACTTTTTTATTGCGGAAGTTTTTAATATCTTTTTTTTTCTTAAATTTATTTCTTTCTTGTTTACTTTTTTTTGCCGCTTTGACATAACAAAAACCCTTAAAGTGAGTATATGTAACTAGAAAAATGGGCGCTTTTTTAAAAATGAATGTAGTATATATCCCATTTCTGACTAAGTGGAATATTCTTTTTCTGGAAAATAATTTTATATGGGAAATTCCGTATAAACTAGATTGAAAAATCTACCTTTTAAAATCATCCAGAAGTCTTTCAAGATTACTACACACACTCAACATTTTTATTTGATGTTTTCGAACCAGGTTGAAAGACTTGTTGAAAGACACACTACAAATGAGTAAATTCTAAGTTGGCCAACTCAAGTTGAATAAACATTCAACCTGTCTGTAAGTACCTTAATATAACAATATAACAAACGTAACTCTATAATAATAATTTTTGTCATAAAAATTAGAACTTTTTTTGAGTATTGAGTGTTTTTTTTTCTTTGCTTGAACTTGTGAGCTGCAGTTACGCTCACATTTTTTGATAAATGTTTTTTCACACATTTCTTGTAAATATTTATTTTCTAACTTGTAAATATCTTCTTTTATAATTTTTTTTTACATTAAAAGTTTTGAATAATTATAATTCTGATTTTTTATTTTTTTCAGCATTATCTAACACTGGTACCCTAAGTTTAACAAAAAACTAATAGAAAATAAAAAGAATTAATGACAGAAAACATAAGAATGGCCTTTTTGATTTCAAAATTTGTCTGAAACACGAAAGAATATTAAGGACAAGAACCTAAAAAAAAAAATGTCGTTTGTGATTTCGAATAATATTTCAAAATCAGAAATATGGACATCATTCTTGGAGTAAGTTATTTTTATTTATTTTATATTTTTTTCTCTATTTTTTTATAGCAAGATATTAACTTTATTCAAAAGAATTTTTAAACATATTTTATACTCTTTAAAATTTTCAATTGAAGGAACATTTCTTAAAAAATTTCTTTGCGGTTCCATAAAGATATTGTTTTCAAAATGAAAAATTATTAGAAAATCTATATTAATTCTTAATTAAATACATCTACTTATCAAATTTTTTTTTATTAAATTCTGCAAAATTTCCATTGATCACTTATTTTAGTATATTATTGTCTAAAAAAACAGAAAAATATAATAAATTTTCCCTGTTAATAATAAATATATTCTTTCCAAACTTGTACTCTGTGTATTGATAATTGCATTTTGGGGTATTTCCTAATACTGTAATATGTTCGCATTTACATGGAAAATTCCATATGTTTTCCGGAAAATTCATCATTATTCAATATGATGAGAAGTGGAACTATAAAAAATAATTGAGAGAGAGATTAATTTATTTTGTTTAAATTTCGATTTTATCACTTTTTATTAATTTTAGTTTTTTTTTTTTTTGTCAACTACGTATAACAAAATTTCAAAAAGTAAGCAAAAGTAACTAGAAAATTAACTTTTTTTTTATTACTGTGGTATCAGTGATGAGCTGAAGGCGGTTCGGTCCGGCTCGCACGAGCTGGTTGTTCTTTATCTTATAAATTTGCGAGCCGGTTGTTAAACGTTATTCAAATAATTTTTTTGTTCATTTAACAATACTTTATGCAATATTCAATAATCTCAAATTATAATAATAAATAAAAGATTAAAGATCTAGGCTGACCATTCGTCATATATCGGATTTGATAACAATCAACAAGTGTGGAAAACCGGTGGATCAGTGGAATCCAGAATTTTATGTCAAAAGCTGGCTAAAGAATCATTGCTCGGCTGTAAATGTTCATGGTAAAAAATGCACAAAAACTATATACATATTCAGAAAATCAAACAAAAATATGGAAGTACGTAGAATATAGTTTTGTACAATTATAAATTGTACAATTACAAAATTTGGTATTAAGATAAAATATTAAAAATCTCATTTTTTCAAAAAATAATGCGAACCGGTTGATAAAATTTTTTGAGCTCATCACTATTTGGTGTTTCCTACCCTGACAAAGTGGAATATTATGAAACTAGAATATTTATTATCCGAAATATTTCCTTATATGAAAAATCCAGTTGAACACCACCATGTAAAATATTAAGAAATAGTTTTAATAAAAAAAAAAAAGTTTCGGTTTCTATATTTGAGAAAATAAAAACAAATTAGAATATGATACAAATAATATTTTGAAGTTATTTGAAATAAATATTATTTTTGTTAATAATTGTATGGAAAAAGAGTTTAAAAAGAAAATTATACAGCTTGTTATGTATTAAAATTACTATAAAGAGAAAAATTCTAAGAAATTGGTTGAAATCTTCAAATAGGGATTACGTATTGAATATAACATGAAAAATCGATCCGAAAAAAAAACTTCTTTGCGGATGCCTAGAAAGTTCAGAAGCAGGAAATTTGATCTCTATTGAACGCAATATGGACCAATATTTAAATATTTTAAAAATAAATTTGATGAATAATGCTGCAAAATTGGATGTTTTGTGACGATATAAGTTGTATCAAGAGAATGTAGCAAATTTTAAAACGTTTTTGGTGAGGAGCGAACGCTAGACCCAAACCCAATTGAGAACTTACGGTTGTATTTAAGGAGTAAAGTAGCCAAAACATATGCAAAAAATAAAAATTACCCTATCAAATTTATCACTGAGGAAAGAACGAAAATTCAAGATGAATTCGACCTAAAAAAATTAATTCAATCGATGAAACTCAGACCTAATGCTGTTATGAATGCATAGTACAGACACAATTCTGAAAATAATTTAATAAGACTGTCACACTTCGGCTTTAAAATGGCTTTAGCGTTAAGTTTACCTCAATTATGGCTCTATTCAGAAAAGCTATTTTAAAATCAAGGATGAAAAATAAATAAGCGCCAATGATGAAAAAATTGACTAAAAAATTTCTATTTGGAGATTCCCAAACTGTTTGTTTTTGTCATAAAAAAAATATTTTTACATGACAAAAAAAAAACAAAAATTTCCCAAAAAAAATTAGGAACATAATTTTAAAATTTAATTTTGAAAATTTTCGGTTTGTTTATTGATTTTCTTTTTTTAGGTGATCACATAAATTTAAAATTGTTACAAATTACTTAGATAATATTTAAAAAACATTTCATTTCATAAATGTGTTTCTTTCAGATAGCCGGAGATTTCAAATGGTTCTTCTCTAATATTTGAAAAAAAAAAACACATAAACTGTAAAAAAAAAGTATAATAATGATGTATATATTGATATATCATTGATCGTAACATCATAAAAAGTGTTAATTCGTGAATAAATTTCAAAATTTTAAAATCTTTTATAAATGTTAGGTATCTCGCCAACTACGATTATAATAGCATTTTTTAAGTTTCAAAATTTTCACGGATAAACCAAGTGTTATTAAAGAAAATGCAAGGATTGGTGAATAGTGAAAAAGCAGTGAATGATAGGCGGAGAAAAAGCAATGAATGGTGAGCAGGAAAAAAGCAATGCACATAGATAGATAAAAAATAATAAATGAAGATATATTTTATTTCATCTGAGAGAGTCAGTTGTTTCTATGCGCTAGTAAATAGTTTTTGAATCGGCGATTATTTCATTAGAATAACAATAAAGTATACTGATGATTTATTGCATTTTTTGAACAAAAATAATAGTAATGAATGACTGATAAATCCTTAGTTAACTTTCATTGAAAAGGCGAAATAGTAAGAGCGGGTCCGCGAAATAACTCATCGGTAAAAAAAAATTCGGGACTGCGGCGACAATGTTCGCTCATAATTTTGCGGATGAGTTATGTGTTTTAAAAAGGATTTAAGTGATCTGAAAAAGTTGCCAGATCAATTTTATTTTTCTTAAAGCATATAACTTATCAGCGATAGATGAGTTATGTGCATTGCAAAGGATATAAATCATCGGCCAATTTTCGGATGAGTTAAAACGGATATAACTTATCCAAAATCGACGGGTGAGTTAAGTACCGATGAGTTATTGCACTTCGCCGTAAGAGCTCATTTTATGCTTAAAAAAGTTAAATTTTAATTAAGAGCCCTCACTACGGAAAATGGGTCTTGGTTTTGGTTTGATTCTAGAGTTAAAACAATATGGACTGAAGTGATTTTTTGATATGTTAGAGAGTATATAACTGGCCCCAGGGTGAGTGAGGCGGATTTTTTATATTTTGAGTTTTTGGACCCAAATGAGCCTTACAAAAACTTGAACATATTTGCTGAGATTCTGCAGTAAAGGAAAAAGATAATAAAAAATCTCAAACGCAGAAATAAAGCTAAAATACCACTCTCCAGGGCTGGTGACTTGAAATTTTGAATTTCTTTAATTTCCTAAACAGTTTTTAATTAATTTCATTTACTACTAAGCAGAGCTGTAAAATTTCAAATACTTTTGTATTGAATACTAGTAATGAATAAAAAGTAATTGTATTTTAAAAGTAATCATTACCTTTTTTAAAAAGGAATTGAATTTGAAAAAGTAATGAATAAAAAGTAATTGAATTTTGAAAGGAATGAATAATTTTTCAAAAAGGAATTGAATTTGAAAAAGGAATGAATAAAAAGTAATCGAATTTTGAAAGGAATGAATATTTTTTCTAAAAGGAATTGGATTTTAAAAAGGAATGAATAAAAAGTAATCGAATTTTGAAAGGAATGAATATTTTTTCAAAAAGGAATTGAATTTTAAAAAGGAATGAATAAAAAGTAATCGTATTTTGAAAGGAATGAATAAATAGTAATTCATATTTTTTTGTATATTTTTCTTTAAAAGCATATTTTTCAAAAAAAAATATAAATTTCCATATTAATTAGTTGAAAAATATTTAAGTTGAAAAAAAAAAAAGCAATAAAAATGTTAAAACAAATGTATTTCTTTCCCTATTTTTAATAATATAATAAAAATATATAAATAATACAATTAATTCTGATTTTAACATAGGATTTTTTGTTAAATTTTAATTTAATTAAGATATTTGCAAATTTTGAACAACTTCAAAATTTGTTTTAAGTAAAATTAATTCAGCGAAATTTTTATCAGAAAGAGTTTGCCTTTTTGTTGTATTCACCATTCCCACAAAGGAAAAAAGTCTTTCCACAGGTGCAGAAGATGCGGTAATGGAGTATTAAATTTAAGGAAAATTCCTTGATTGTTGGATATTTCTTCAGGATGTCAAAAGAAACTTCGCCGTCTTGTTGTTAATTCTCAAAAATCACTTTAAGACAATGACTTAAATAGCTTTTAATATTAAATATACAGTTTATAATGCAACGATAAACTTTAGAAACTAAAAATGCTGTGGAAAATTATAGCACCACCCCGCACCCGTTGATATTGTTATTTTTTTACATTTTTTGTGTAAAGTTTTACTTTTTTTAAATTTATAGCGTTCCTTGATATTACTTAGTACACTTCGAAACAATTGCATTACCCGAAAGTTTTTGGGGCAAGACATTAAAAAGGTAAAAGACTTTCTACAAATATTTTTGTTCTCAAAATTCAATTTAATACATACTTATTATAAATAACGAAAAAGAATGTTGAATATTTAGCGGTGCTATTAATTAATATGCACAATTAAAATTAGATCCATTCATATAAAATAACAAGATTTCTTTGCTCCATATGCATAGGAAAAAATCTAGGTGAAGAAAAAAAAACTCATCGGACGAACGAACTGTACACTAATAAACATTCGTTCAATTCGTTCAACGGATTTCAACGCTTTTTTTGATAAGTGTTAATTTTTTATACTTTATATGAGTATTTTTGAATAAATATTCATTACTTTTAAAATTACATTACTTTTTATTCATTCCTTTTTAAAATTAAATTCCTTTTTGAAAAAAAATTCATTCCTTTCAAAATTCGATTACTTTTTATTCATTCCTTTTTAAAATCCAATTCCTTTTAGAAAAAATATTCATTCCTTTCAAAATTCGATTACTTTTTATTCATTCCTTTTTCAAATTCAATTCCTTTTTGAAAAATTATTCATTCCTTTCAAAATTCGATTACTTTTTATTCATTACTTTTTCAAATTCAATTCCTTTTTGAAAAAAGTAATGATTACTTTTAAAATATAATTACTTTTTATTTTTATTTGAAAATATTTGAATATTTACAGCTCTGCTACTAAGAATTTTTTTAGTTTTTTGATAAATTGCAGTTACAAATATAGTTTTGTGATTTTCTGGTAGAGGTGTTTTTCGTACAATTTTTGTCGCATTTTTCATGGCCGTTTATTTTCTGTAAAATAAACCAAAAAAAAAATTGAAAACAGAATAGAAAACAGAATTTCACGTCGAGGGCTCTTAAGTTGATAAAAAATTTCGTGAAAAAGAAAATTATTTAATTTACTAATTTACTTAAATAATGAACCCAATTTTAACAATCCAATTTTAACAATTTTTTTTGTTAATTTGAAGTAGGGTTATCGCAAGCCGAAAAAAAAAACTTTTAGGAAACTGTATTCGAAATGTTGGAAAAATACATTTTAATATGTCATGTTAAAATTTGCAAAACAAGATGAATTACACTATCAGCAAACAGACAATTTCGCCCGAATTCATGCTAGTCCTCAACTTGAGTTTACTTTAATGAAATGGGATAAATATATGATGTGTTATGGAAAACAAAAAATTATCAAATCAAAATTGGTAGCAATACATAGCAAATGATTCTAAACTCAGATTAATGAATGAGTGGTAAGTAAAGAAATAGTAGGTAATAAAAAACAAAAAATAAATCAACCAGGTTGATGCAGGGTTGGACTGGCCCACCGAGACATTTCCTGGTGGGCCGATAAATTCCAACTTTTTGTTACTAATTGTTTTTAAGATACAATGAAATCTGATTAAAGTATATTTTGATTGGAGAAAATGGTTTTGGAAAAGAATCGAAATATAATTGAAAAAAAAAATCACGTCGAAAGTACGGTACTTAGTGCTAAACAATCAAACTTTGAAAATGTTGTAAACAGGAAAGTTATATTCTGAAAAATATATTAATTAAACAAGAAAACAGGGTAAAAAAAATATTTGTTAATTGATTCGATGAGATGCTAAAATATATGATATGTACCTATGAGATTTCCGTGGTCTGCAACTCATTTTGACTTCGAATATACGAATAATTACTAAAATTTACTAGAATATGTTAAGTCTGTCTGTTACGTAATATTATAATATTTAAAAATCTAATAATATATTTAAATTTTAATGTTTTTGATCAAAGCAAGGCTATGCAATATATTTTTAGTTTTAAAAAAGTTAAAATAAATAATCACACATTTAAATAGTTTTAATTTGCGGTTTTAATTCGTAAAATAATATGAAGTCATTCATAACTAAGTATAAAAAAAATACAATAAAGCATAATACTTTTTTTTGGCGTTTGTTCCATTTTTTATTAGGATTATCTGTTAAGCAGGTAAGGTTTAAATTAAAACTTATCTGATTGCGATTCAATTGTTTAAAAATTCTAGGAAACTTTCAATTCTTAAAACGTCTGGAATTATTTCTGTTTTTGTTTATTTCTATGTTTTGTTTTTGAATTAAAATTATTTTCCTATTATATGTACATATTTTTTTTAGTTTCTTAACATTGGTTTTAAAAACAGATAAGGGACTGTTCACAAATTACGTAACGCTGTTTTTGTCGTTTTTTAACCCCTTCCCCCCATAGTAACAGATCGTAACAAATTCCGAAGACCCCCCACCCCTAAAAGAATAACGTAACAAAAGTTAAAACACTTTTTAAATTACTTTTTGAACAATTTTTTATTCGAATAAACAAAACAAAATTCATTATAACTTAAGTTTTTTTTTGCGTACATTAATATTATATTTAGTGTAATTTTTTTTAAAAAGGAGGAAATTTGGTTACTTAACATTTTTATAAATAACTCCCCTCCACTCTGTAACAAACCGTAACAAATTTTCTTCAAAACTATGAAATAACAGTAATTTTTTTGAATTTTCAAATTAAATGGAGTATATATCAAAAATTACAATTTCATAATTTGTAAATTCAAATTATTAAGATTAGTCTAGTTTTCACCTCTATCGGTACTCCGAGCGACAATTACATACATTTTTATAGGGTTTATTTAAAGTCAAGTACAAAATATAAATACACAATTGGGGGGCTTAAAAAAAATGGGCGTCATATATGGGTATGACGTCATCACCTAATGGTACTTTAGGGCAAGTGGACTCAGAATATATATGTTGTTATACCTGTTAATGCCATCTAGTGCCGGAAAAACACAACTAAACTTTTTTTTTCAATTTTCTCGATAACGGTAATTCCAAAATTATTGTTTTTTTTTTTAAATTCACATATTTTTTTTTGAAAGTTTCTTGACACTTTGTCTCCTGGTTTTCATTGAAGATTATGGTTACTCTGATTCTGATGAAACCACAAGGTCAAAAAATTATTTTAGAAGAATCATTACTTTTTTTTGAAACATTGAAAACATTGAAAGACCCTTGAAATTTCATACGAAAATTTTGTAGAACCCTGGAATCATAATTCATATTTTCATAAAATTGTTGTCTTGGAGAATCGCAAGAAATTTTAAATTTTTTTTTCATATGACAATTGGCAACATGTAACCACAGTTTTTTACGTTTATTTTGTTTGCTTTTTTTTTCATTTTGACAGTAATGAAAATTCGGATTTTTGAATTTCAAACACGCTGTAGGACCAGGTCGCTGACAAAAAAAAATGCCGAGCGCCGCAGGTAATTTTTTGTTCGTCGTCGCAACAGATTTTTGTCGGCGCGTACGCATTTAATCGCATTGTAATATTTTTTATCGCTGTTCATTTTTCATTTTGTTATTTTATATTCTATATTCTATATTCTATATTCTGAGGTAAGTTTCTTATCCTACATCAAAGAAATCCGTTCACACTTTATTTTTTTGAGAGCTAGAAAAAATAATTGTAAACAAACTAAATTATTTAAAATTTTATGAAGAAAAATTTCTAAAATAATAATAACAAACGAAAAAAAACAGTGCCAACATTCAAAATAAGGAGAAATTTGCGCAAACTAGTGCTAAAAAAGCAAAAAACTTGGCAACTTGTTTTTTTTTAAACTTGCATAAGAGCATACGCAAGTTCTTTTATGTTTATTTTTTTATATGGAAAAAAATGAGCTTATGCAGGTTATTAATGTAGGATAAGCATTATGCAAGTTTTAAAGCTATAATGCGAATCCCATATTAAAGTAATATGCTTTCCAAACTTGGAATTTTATTGATAAATTATCCCTCAATTGAAAATTGCTGTTCACACCATGATTTTTTTTAACCAGGGTTAATTTTGTTGTTTTTTTATTTTTTATTTTTTTGTTAAAATTTCTAAACAAAAATTAGTGAATAAAATTTAATCAAAAATAATTTAAAAATTATATAAAAAAATTCTATAAGTGAATTAATGAATTTAAAATTAAAATTCGAAAAATAAAAATTACAAAAAAACACACGAAGCAGTCATAGGAACTGCCGAAAGAAGTTTATACTTAAAGCTTTAAACTATGAAATAACAGTGGCTATAAATGATGGGCTGCTCAGTACAAAATGTAAATTAAAATAAAAATCAGTCCAGCAGTCCAAAAGCAGTCCATTATTTGTAGTCATTGTTATTTCATAGTTTAAAGCTTTAAGTATAAACTTCTTTCGGCAGTTCCTATGACTGCTTCGTGTGTTTTTTTTTTTATATTTTGAGCCACGACCACTCTAAAAGCGGCGCTACCTATTTAAAAAATTTTTTTTTTTTGCATATTTTAAGCAGAGAAGACCCTAACCATAGCTCCCTATCCAAAATTTTTGGTCAGGTAATTCAACCCTCACTTCCGCCCGCACTTCCAATCTCACTTCCGTCCTCACTTCCGCCCTCACTTCCGCCCTCACTTCCGCCCTCACTTCCGCCCTCACTTCCGCTCTCACTTCCGCTCTCACTTCCGCTCTCACTTCCGCTCTCACTTCCGCTCTCACTTCCGCCCTCACTTCCGCCCTCACTTCCGCCCTCACTTCCGCCCTCACTTCCGCACTTCCTTCCGCCCTCACTTCCGCCCTCTCTTCCGCCCTCACTTCCGCCCTCACTTCCGCCCTCACTTCCGCCCTCACTTCCGCCCTCACTTCCGCCCTCACTTCCGCCCTCACTTCCGCCCTCACTTCCGCCCTCACTTCCGTCCTCACTTCAGCCCTCACTTCCGCCCTCATTTCCGCCCTCATTTCCGCTCTCACTTCCGCCCTCACTTCCGCCCTCACTTCCGCCCTCACTTCCGCCCTCACTTCCGCCCTCACTTCCGCCCTCACTTCCGCCCTCACTTCCACCCTCTCTGCTGCCCTAACTACCAACCTCTCTTCCGCCTCACTTCCGCCCTCACTTCCGCCCTCACTTCCGCCCTCACTTCCGCCCTCACTTCCGCCCTCACTTCCGCCCTCACTTCCGCCCTCACTTCGGCCCTCACTTCCGCCCTCACTTCCGCCCTCACTTCCGCCCTCACTTCCGCCCTCACTTCCGCCCTCACTTCCGCCCTCACTTCCGCCCTCACTTCCGCCCTCACATCCGCCCTCACTTCCGCCCTCACTTCCACCCTCACTTCCGCCCTCACTTCCGCCCTCACTTCCGACCTCACTACCGCCCTCACTTCCGCCCTCACTTCCGCCCTCACTTCCGCCCTCACTTCCGCCCTCACTTCCGCCCTCACTTCCGCCCTCACTTCCGCCCTCACTTCCGCCCTCACTTCCGCCCTCACTTCCGCCCTCACTTCCGCCCTCACTTCCGCACTTCCTTCCGCCCTCACTTCCGCCCTCACTTCCGCCCTCACTTCCGCCCTCACTTCCGTCCTCACTTCAGCCCTCACTTCCGCCCTCATTTCCGCTCTCACTTCCGCCCTCACTTCCGCCCTCACTTCCGCCCTCACTTCCGCCCTCATTTCCGCCCTCACTTCCGCCCTCACTTCCGCCCTCACTTCCACCCTCTCTGCTGTCCTAACTACCAACCTCTCTTCCGCCTCACTTCCGCCCTCACTTCCGCCCTCACTTCCGCCCTCACTTCCGCCCTCACTTCCGCCCTCACTTCCGCCCTCACTTCCGCCCTCACTTCCGCCCTCACTTCCGCCCTCACTTCCGCCCTCACTTCCGCCCTCACTTCCGCCCTCACTTCCGCCCTCACTTCCGCCCTCACTTCCGCCCTCACTTCCGCCCTCACTTCCGCCCTCACTTCCGCCCTCACTTCCGCCCTCACTTCCGCCCTCACTTCCGCTCTCACTTCCGCCCTCACTTCCGCTCTCACTTCCGCCCTCACTTCCGCCCTCACTTCCGCCCTCACTTCCGCCCTCACTTCCGCACTTCCTTCCGCCCTCACTTCCGCCCTCACTTCCGCCCTCACTTCCGCCCTCACTTCCGCTCTCACTTCCGCCCTCACTTCCACCCTCTCTGCTGCCCTAACTACCAACCTCTCTTCCGCCTCACTTCCGCCCTCACTTCCGCCCTCACTTCCGCCCTCACTTCCGCCCTCACTTCCGCCCTCACTTCCGCCCTCACTTCCGCCCTCACTTCCGCCCTCACTTCCGCCCTCACTTCCGCCCTCACTTCGGCCCTCACTTCCGCCCTCACTTCCGCCCTCATTTCCGCTCTCACTTCCGCCCTCACTTCCGCCCTCACTTCCGCCCTCACTTCCACCCTCTCTGCTGCCCTAACTACCAACCTCTCTTCCGCCTCACTTCCGCCCTCACTTCCGCCCTCACTTCCACCCTAACTTCCGCCCTCACTTCCTCCCTCACTTCCGCCCTCACTTCCGCCCTCACTTCCGCCCTCACTTCCGCCCTCACTTCCGCCCTCACTTCCGGCCTTCACTTCCAACCTCACTTCCGCACTTCCGTCCTCACTTCCGCCCTTATTTCCGCCCTCACTTCCGACCTCTCTTCAGCCCTTACTGCCGCTCTCTCTTCAGCCTTTACTGCCGCCCTCTCTTCAGCCCTTACTGCCGCCCTCACTTCCTTCCTTTTTTTTTGGGCAGGTAATCTTTATTTCTCACCCGAGCTACATATTTTGAAAAAAAATTATTCTGGTATATTTTGAGGCGGGAAGACTCTAACTGTAGCTCCGTACCCAAAATTTTTGGTCAGGTAATCTAATTATTTCACCGGACGAAAAAATTTTCGGCAGGTAATCTTTATTTCACCGGACCTACCTATTTTGAAAAATAAATTTTAGTTGTTAAATAATTTGTAAACGAAAGATTTTTAAAAAATAATTTGAATTTAAATTTTCCGCTCTAAATTATTTTGTTTTTATAAATGACAAATGATTATTGAACTACCTAATTTGAAAAAAAATTTAAATTTTAAAAAATTTGTAAACGAAAGATTTTTAAAAATAATTTGAATTTAAATTTTTCGCGCCAAATTATTTTGTTTTTATAAATAACAAATGATTATTGAGTAGACTCATTTTTTTTGAGTATTCAAACGGTGCAGCATGTCGTTTTTTTTTTTAACTCGAAATTTGAATGAGTAAAATAATTTTTACCCCCTACAGAATTACTCATTTATATCATATACCGCGCCTAAAGAAGTATAAACTTCAAAAAAACAGAAGAGGTGTCATAGGACACCAGATAGGAACGTAGTAGTTCTTTTGCGTATATATAAGTAATTCTCATTTTCAATCCAAATTGACCAATTGCATTTGCATAATTGGCGAAATTATACAAAATTGACAAAATTATGCAATATTTTTATTTACATTGAAATTAGTATGAAAATCTCAATTTTATTTGAACTATAAAATATCAATTAGTTAATAATAAAAAATTAATATTTTCTAAATATTTTATTACTATTTTATATAAAAATTCAAATAAAATTTAAGTTTATCAATTTTCATACAAATTTCAATAAAAGTTATTACTATTTGCCGCGAGAGGGACATTATATCGGCGTCGATTCAAATCACTTGACTGTGAGCTTTTTAGACAAGTGAGCTTTTAAGACTAAATCGCACCATAGAAAATATCATATTTTTTCTCTTTTTTTTCATACGGGATTTTAAGATTATGATTTCAACAAACCCACTCATATGTTTTCTGGCATTATTTTGTTTAAATTGTTATTTTTGTTAAGTTTATTATATGTCGTATACGCGCGTGAATTTAGTCGACCATATCTCTAGCATTAATCAAAATTTATTTTTTTTTGTAATTCTGGCAACTTTTATTCTGATTTTGAAATTGAAAGTGACAGCATAAAAAAAATAAATTATTGTGAATTTTTTTTATTTAATTTTTTTTATTATTATAAAATAAGAAAACCTTATCAAATTATGTTAATAAAATTGTGAAAATTGTGACGACAGGTGAAATTAAAAATTATTTTAATAAAATTGTATAATTTGATAAAAGGAACAACAGGTGAAAATAAATTAAAAAATATTTTTTTTGATTATGAATCACACATTCACACATACAACGTGACGTTTTCTATTATTTTCTATTAATTCGCAACTCTGTTTCTGTTTTAGTTAGTGTCAAAAAAAAATTAAAATACGTTCCAAAAAAATTAAAATACAATATATTTTTTTTGACACATACAAAATATCGCGAGATCGTCACGTTTGGATCGTTGTGGATCGTTTCATTTTAGTCATAAGCCGCGTAAAGAACTACGTTCCAAAAATTATTTTATTATTATGTTTTTTTTTAGCCATTTTGTTTTTTTCTTTTTTAATTCAAACGCACATGCCCAACCAATAATTTTTTTACGTAATCAGAACATATTCATTTATGCTAGAGATAGAGTCGACGTAATTCACGCGCGTATGCGCGCGTAAAAAAAATAAAAAAAACCTGTTTTTTTTACCTGTTATGCTCAACGCCGTTCACTTCACATGCGAAAAACAAAAGAGAAAAATGTCAACAATAAAATAAAAGAAAAATAAATTCAAAAAAAAATCTAATTCAATTTTAATTTCTTTTGATTAATTTTAATTTGATCTTCTTGTTAAAGAATTAATAAAAATAAAGTTATAAATTAAATAAAATACAACAATAATTACAATTTTATAATTTTTAATAAAAAAGCAAATTTTTATAAAAATTTAAAAAAATAAAATTAAATTCCTAATTCCCGAAATTCTGTTTGTAATATTTTTATAATGCTTTTTAATTTATTTATAACTTAATAAAACATAAAAAATTTTAATAAATTTGCAATAAATAATTATTTAATTTTTATTTTTGAATATAATTATATATTTATCATTTTAAATAATTATTTATTTGTAAAATTTTTTTTTTCTAAATACAACAAAATAAACAACACACAACAAAATAAACAACACAATTATAAACAAATGATTTCCACAATGTACGGCGTAAAATACTGGGAAAGTTAAAATATTTCAACTTTTACGCGCGTAAGCTACGTTTTACGTCGTTGCGTATAGCCGGTCTCATACATTTTCATACAATTTGATTTTTTACGTGCGTACACGCGCGTGAATTACGTCGACTCTATCTCTAGCATTAATCTAAATAAACAATACTGGGTTTTATCAGGTGACCCTGATTTAATTCACATTTAACTCAACTTTAAATTTTTTGTATGATAAACCTCCTTTAACTCAACAACTATTTATAAACATTTGCGAAACTTTATTTAAACCCGAAGTTTGGACAGATTATAAAGTTAAGGCCTTGATCACAGCTAATTTACCTATCTGAATAAATGGTACCGTAAAAACCGATTTTCTATCTTATTATTCCATTTATATTTAATTAAATTTAGAGATAATCAAGATATTAATTTTATATATTTTTCTTAAAAAGATTTTTTTTAAAATATTTTCAAATAATTAAGTAACTTGAATTTATTTTTTTTTGCTATCTGAAAAATTTCATTACATCAGAAAATTATTTTTTTGTTTCTTTTTCATTGCGTTCCATTTCAATCTGAATTTTTTTTTCAGATAAATTTTTCTGTCAAAAATTTTCAAAAGATTAAAAAAAAATCTAAAGTAATGCCTTGTTCAGATAACGACTTAATCATGATTTCGTAATCATGATTTGCGTGGATAATCATTCTTTGAAAACCTGTGTGAACACGATTATGAACGAAAACAAAAAAAGTAAACAACATGAAAACAAACAAAATATAAATATTATTATTATTTTTATTGACATTATTTAAAAAAACAGAGTTGGTATTATTTAAAAAATTAATTTCATAAAGAATAAAAGAAATATGGATTACGAAAATAAATTAAAACTTTTGAAATTGAATTCTAGTCTAGAAAGAATAGATTCAATTTTCTGCATCTAATAATGCCTTCATTTCTGATACAGACCATTTCTTTTCGCTTTCCGAAATTAATTTTTCTTCCATATTTCAATGAATGTGTTGGTTTCGTCAAATGTCCAACAGTGCTTTTTTTTTTATTGATTTTTTATCCATTTACAAAATTTTTAAAAATTAAATTTTACGAAAATTATTAATTTACTATAGGTATAGGTACTCAAATTTTTTTTTATTTTGTAAATAAAGAAAATATGTCAAAAATTAAAGACAAAAATACGTCAAAAATAAGTAGGAATGAGTGGAAATGGGTAACATGGATGGTAAAAAACTGAAACTCATCCCTGAAATTTATCATGATTTTCGATAATCATGATTTCCGATGACAATTTTTTTGTATGAGCAAATCATGATAAAAAGAATGATAATCACAAAAAGTAAGATTATCATGATAAGATCTCATTGTCTGAACAAGGCATATATTTAAATTCAAAAAAAAAATTATATTAATTGAACGTATTGTGAGATGTAATATCTGCAACAAGCTTTACTTAATCATCCAAAAGTGCACTGACAAAATGAACATGAACTTAAGTTAACGTTAAACTAAACAATTAACTGAATACTGAAGCTTAATTTTAAAATTTAATTGATTGTTGAACTGCATGGTACTTTCTAAAATTTTTGTCAAAAGGAAAAGAAATAAGAAAAAATTCAATACTTATAATAAATAAATTCAAAATAATTTTTTCCGTAACAAGGCTGTCACACTTCGGCTTTCAAATACCTTTGAAGCAAAGCCCACCTTCGTTGTGAGTGTTCTGGCTTTTTCCATACAAAAAAAAAAGAAAAAAAAAATCTAGTGGCTTTGCAACTAAGCGCCAGTGAGAAAAAATTAACTAAAATAAACAAAATTTTATAAACAAAAACCGAAAAAAAAAAAGGAATTTTTTTTTGTTTGGTAACACTATAAAAAAGATTTACTTTTACTTAGTTTTTTTTTTGTGATTTGTGAAGTAAAAGGAAAGTCAAATTAAAATTAATTAGTGTCTCTAAATTACAAATATTTTAGGAAATCAAAAAAGAATTTAAAAAAAAATTAGTTATTACATTAAATGTGTATAGGATATCAGTGCACTTGAAGTAAG
Source organism: Hybos culiciformis (assembly GCA_964007475.1). Lineage (NCBI taxonomy): Eukaryota > Metazoa > Arthropoda > Insecta > Diptera > Hybotidae > Hybos > Hybos culiciformis. The sequence goes on along the minus strand of OZ023275.1, from coordinate 10,611,967 downwards.
CATAAGCCCATGAATAAATAAATAATCAAAATCCCTTAACTTTAAGCAGTATTTGCTGAGTTCTCGGGTAAAAAAAAGAAATGCTTCCAATAAAATATTCTAAAATGTATACCTTCCTTGATGTTTATTATTGGTGTTATTGCTCGTTTTGTATTCTTAATCTTCCATCAAATTCTTTTACCAAATTTAATTATTGTTGTTTCGGATTTTCATTTTGTATGTCAGCAAAAAAATTACAGAATTTTTGTTGCCAACCAAAGCGTGGGTGTAACGAAATAAATAAAAAAAGAGGGGAAACAATTATTTAGAAATAATACAAAGAGTAAATAAATATCAATATTATTTAATATTTATTTATTTATTATTAATTACTCGAAATTTGGAATAAAAATATTTTTTTTATTTTGATTGGTGAAATTTGCATTATTAATACATGCATCTGATCTTTCTCGTGTTTCACATCTGTTTGCCAATAAAAAAAACTTGGAGGAAATTTTTTTGAACCACGAAAAAATTATGTTGGGACAAAAATAAAGCCAGCGTTCCTACAGACATCGAAAACCTTGAATAACTGGAAAAACACTTGAATTTCAAAAATCTTGAAAAAACCTTAAAAAAAGCATTGAAATTCGAAAAAATCTAAAAATTTCATTAAAAATTATAAATTTGATTCCGACATGAATTCCTTTACGGGCGCGTCACGCCGATGTGAAAATGATGCATCAAAATTGCAACATTGTGTTGCGTTGCGTTTTGTAATTATATTCAAAAAGTACCGTAATCTAAAATTAAAAAACATCGGCCTAGAAATAGAGATCATTAGCTTCTATCAGAGTTATCATAATCTTCAATGAAAACCAGTACACAAAGTGTCAAGAAAACTCCAAAAAAAAGTATGCGAACCTTGTGGTCACAAAAATTATATTTGAAGAATTATTGATTTTTTTTTAAAAAGTCTTGAAAACATTGAAAAACTTTTGATGAACGTATATTAATTCACCTTATTGCAATTCACCGTATAATAATTAACCATATAATAATTACCGTATAGTAATTTACGATGAATTTCTCATCCGGTGAGTTGCTCGTACGGTCGGCCACTTACTATACGATGAATTGCTATAAATGAACTATTACAGGTGAATTCACGATGAATTGTCCGTAAATCATTCTAAAAGATAAAAATGCTACAATAACGGCAGAAAAATAATGATGTATGCACTATAAGAAGAAGAAGCACATTTTTCTATAATGTACAATATTAGTATATAATAAACTCTTTAGGTTGTTTCAAATTAAATTAGCATACAAAGGGATGATATTCTCGTGAATAATTTTTTTATTAACGTTTTAAAAGAGAAAATAACTGTTCAATATTGTTCTATTGAAATATAAAATTTCTATATCCAATATTATATTAGGTATATTAAAATAAAATTATAAAATTTCTTTTTGGTTTTCGACTGCTGAGCGTACAAGAGGTAAAGAATTAAAAAATTAAAAAATAATATAATTTGAAATAAATTTAATATAGAAAAAATTAAATTTATAATTCTTTTTTTTTTATTTTTTTTTTATTTTTTTTTTTATAAAGACCAAAAACTCCTAAAAAAGGTTTGTCTACATGAAAAAAATACAAAACTGGAGAAAACTGGAAAAAAGTAGAACAAAACAAAAAAAAAAACCCGTACGAGGTCTTATGATTCAGGGCTCGTATTTGACTCAACTTAAAACTAAATTTAACTCAACAACTATTTATAAACATTTGTGAAACCTTATTTAAACCCGAAGTTTAGGCAGCTTATAACTCAAGTTAGAATAGTTTCCAGTTATTGATACTCAAAGAAATAATATAAAAATATCTATCGATCCATCTAATCCACTAACCTCTATGACGAATAGTTTTTAAAATATAGCCGATTTCATTCTTTAATTTTAGGACTTTTCTTTAATTTTCGACCAGTTAAGCCGGGTGTCGTTAAAACAGAATTTAGCAACAGAACAGGATCAGCGCAGCTTTGAAATTTGTGCTCGAAAATATTGTAGGTACTTGTTGTCATTGAACGATTTACTTGTCATTACGACAAAAACAACTCGAAAAAACGTAAATAAACAAAAACAAGAAAAAATTAAATTCAATTGAGATTCTGGCAAGATTTTGCAAGTTAACATTAGTAGTAGCTTGTTTTACAATATTTTTGATGAAAAAAATAGGATAAACTAAAATCAAAAACATTGAAACTTGAGTTATGATCGATTTATATAAGAAAAAGATAAAACAAAAACATAAAATATTCAAAAACCCCAGTTTTAAACTTATATTCTTATTAAAAATGTTTCAACAATAATACGAGCTAAAATTGTAATAATTTGAAACCTCCCGATCGCCAACGCGAACGCCAACGCGATCATAGATTTTCAGCGACCGCAAGGGACGCAGCGACGTTTTTTGGCCTAGCAGCAGGGAGAGAAATTTTTAGTTGAAAGCGATCGCTAGCAGTGAGAAGTTTAAAAAAAAAACCAAGCAGCGACGAAAATTTTTGTTTTTTTTGTTTTTTTTTCGATTTTATTTTTTAACGGTTAGCGATTATCAGCGACGCAGCAGCGAGCAATGATTTTTTTTTTAGCAGCAGCCCCAAAAAATTGAAAATATCGCCGATAAGGCACAGCGACTAAAAATGTGATTAAAAATGTGATCGCGTCCGACGTCTGTTCCCGATGTAAAAAATATTGATAAAGGTCGGTATTCAACTGGAGATAAAATCAACTTTTTCATATAAAATTTTATCTGAGATAAATTTTAGTTGAGTGAATTTAATTTATCGGTACCCAACTGAAGATAAATGGAAATTTATCTGAGTAAAAATTGTATGAAAATATTTTCACTCAAATAAATTTTATTTCAAAAATTTATCTTGCAAAGAATGTTTTGAACATTCTTTTCAAGATAAATTTTGACATTAGGTCGTGTAAAAAGAATTTGACGTTTGTTGTTTGACGAAAACAAACAAAAATCAGAAACTAAAATAATTTCTAAACTGAAATTGGTAAAAAATATTAAAATTAAAATAATTGTTTAATTTAATAAAATAAAATAATATTGGTAAAATTAATTAAATAAAATGGATGAAAGTTGGGAGGTAAGTAAATTAAAAATAAAATTGTTTAGGTAGTTTTTATCAAAATATATTTAGTGTCAATTTTTATCTCACTCAATAATGTTCCTTTTCAAGATAAAATTTATCTTGTACTTTATCTTCAGTTGAATACCGGCCTTAACGAAGGAATTTACGACAAAAAATATGTTTTAAAACTTTAATCGCGTTTTTCTAAAAACTACAATTTGAGTTACAATAGTTTTGTTGGTAAGTATCGATATGATAAACGTGTTCTCGAACTTTCACTTTTGGTAATTTCCTTTTTTTCGTTTTTTTTCTTTTTGTAATTTTTTTTTCTTTTTGTAATTTTTTTTTTCACTTTTGTTTTGAAATTTTTGTTGTTTACTTTTCACAAAGCCACTAAGATTTTTTTAATTTTTTTTTGTGGAAAAATCCAGAAGGCAACGAGATTTTATTTGGTAATTTTTTTAATTTGAAAATTTTTAATATTTTATTTTTATTTCAATATTTTCGTAAATTTTTCAAAAATATCTATAATATGTTTTTGTTGGAACGGATACGTGTTCCCTAGAAGTAAAGGCTCTACTTCCAAGTATTTTCACGTCAAACACGTACCGCCTCAACGTCACACCCATATTCCGTCAAAATTCCCAGATGTGATAGAACGAGCTTCGTGGATTCGTTTTCAATTCGCACCTCGAGAATGTGGAATGCTCTCCCAATAAAATTGCTCCCGACAGCTGGCGGACGTTTGATTTACGACTTGCGCCGCTTTAAGAAAAGTGTAAATGATTATCTACTAACTGTCCCACTTTTTAATCCCGTCTAAACTTCCTGTCCCCATTACCAAATCCATATTTCTTTAAGTATAAGAGGTATCCCACCTAGTGATTTGGTAACTTTAACAAAAAAAAAAGTTTTTGGGGGTTTAAGTGAAAAAAAACACAACCCATAATAACAAGGTTTTTGATATAAATCCTTTATATAAAATGTTTTAACGGTTTATATTACCGTTTTTCTTACAGACCTAATAAGTTACAAAAAGGATTGCAAAAGGAAGACTAAATGAAGTATGTATTGGTGTTTAATAGAACTAAAAATCTAAAAAACTTTCGACTTATTAGTTGTTTCGTTACTAATGGGGCACCAATCATTGGCAATTAAATTTAGAAATTTACACTTAAAGAGAGTTAATTTCTTATTTTCATTCTGAATCTTTATCAAGTTTTTTAACATGTCTATCTACGTTTGTAACTATCACTGTCAACCAGTTGTTGTTAATTTGCGTCCCTAGCTATAATTCTATGTATTTTATATTTAGGTGCATGAAATTACTAGATGTTACAATCACATTAATAAATGTGAACATTAATTCATTATGTTCCCTATAAAATGTTCTATAGCATTTTATATAAAAGAACAATTAATGTATAAAGTATAATACACTAAAAAAAGAACAGTTTAAGTATAAAAATTGATAAGAATTGTAAATTAAAGACTCAGTTTTATACCTGAATTCAACAATAAAACTTAGGAAATATAATTGGTTGTTTCATTATCACACTAGAGTTCAATACATTTATTTTCAGGCCTTTGGAGCGGAGCTCGGAGCTGCGATCTTTTGGTTGGAGCGTGAGTAGAACCGGAGCACAAAAAATAACAAAAAATATTGGTTGCTCCGCGCTCCTCTGTTTAATAACGCCAAATTATATAAATTTTTCATTTTATAATTTTTGATGTTAAATTAATAATTTAAAAAAAGTGTATCTCTACATCTATGCTATTTAAATAAATTTATGTGTTAAATTTTTTTTACAAAACTATTAAAAATTTTAATGTAAAACTTGTGGTGGAGCTAGGAGCGGAGGCAAGAGCGGAGCGTGAGCAGCTATTAGGAGCTGGAGCGAAGCTAGAGCGGAGCAACCAAAAAATATTGCCGCTCCAAAGACCTGTTTATTTTAACTTGAAACTAGAAATTTAAATTTGCGCTGAAATTTTTTTTTGCATACATTTTTTTTTGCATAAATTTTTTTTTTGCATAAAAAAAATAACAGTTTGGTTAGAATACATTGAGCAGTTCCTTTAATATATCGCGGTTTCATATCTGGGCTTTGCTTTAATACCATGAATTTCTTTTCGTCTGTCCGAGCGGAGGTTAAATGTTCGGAAATTTATTTTTTTTTTCAAATAATGTACCTATTCAAGACTGTTAAGAGCCTTCCATGTGAAATTCTGTTTTCTATTTCTGTTTTCTATTTTTGCATTTTTTTTTGTTTTATTTTACAGAAAATAAACGGCCGTGAAAAATGCGACAAAAATTGTACGAAAAATACTTCTACCAGAAAATCACAAAACTATATTTGAATTTTATTTCTGTGCAGAAACTGTAATTTATCAAAAAAATTAAAAAATTCTTAGAAAAAAATGAAATTCATTAAAAATTGTTTAGGAAATTAAAGAAATTCAAAATTCCACGTCACCAGCCCTGGAGCGTGATATTTTAGCTTTATTTCTGCGTTTGAGATTTTTTATTATCTTTTTCCTTTACTTCAGAATCCAAGCAAATATGGACAAGTTTTTTAAAGGCTCATTTGGGCCAAAAAACTCAAAATTTGAAAAATCCGTCTCACCTACCCTGGAGCCAGTTATATACTCTCTAACATATCAAAAAATCATTTCAGTCTAGATTGTAGTAACCCTACAATCAAAGCCAAACTAAGACCAATTTTTTGCAATTTTTCACATTGAGGGCTCTTAAATGTGAACTTAAATTTAGGTTTTTTTTCGACAAAAATACGGCTCTGTTCCTCAATTATAAATCTAATCTAACCATGTTTTAACATTAGAGAAATGTATGATTAAATAAATATATACATATTTCGTCAAAATTCCCAGATGTGATAGAACGAGCTTCGGAGATTCGTTTTAAATTCGCACCTCGAGAATGTGGAATGCTCTCCCATCAAAATTGTTCCCGCCGCTTTAAGGAAAGTGTAAATGATTACCTACTAACTGTGTCCCACTTTTTAATCCCGTCTAAACTTTCTGTCCTCATTACCAAATCCATACTTCTTATAGTATAAAAGGTATCGCACCTAGGGATTTGGTAACTTTAATAAAAAAAAAAATAAATAAATAAATAAAGCTATATTTCACGGTCCTAAATTATTATTTTTTTTTATTAAAGGAATATTGAAATTTATTAAATGAGTTCAATTCAAAAAATAGAAGTCTTGAGCGAAATACCAGTTCCATTTATAGATACTAAAATAAAAAAAGAACAAGCAATAAGTGACGGTGAACTTTGTAGTAGTACAGATGAATACAAATCAAATAGTGAAAATGAAAAAATTGTATCTAACAAAAAAATTATCAGAAAAGAATTGGAAACCAGTTCGAATGTATTTTCAGAACCTGTAACTTTTGAACAAAATTCAAATATGAATGGTATGTCTAAGGAATTTCGAAAAGAAACGTTTCAAACCAATGATAACAGCAATAAAAACCAACAAAAAATTGAGTTTTTAACTAATGATCAGATAGATAATAGTCAAAAGAGGAATAAAAAAAAATCAGCAAAACCCAACCGCAAAAAAAAAAGGAAAACTGATAGAGAAGATGATAAAATTTCATCATCAAAGTATAGAGAATCGTATTTGCACGAAAAAGAATATTCTGATTATGATAATATCAATAGAAGGCGCTCCCATAAAAATGAGAATCGTCGCAAGCATCGATCTGGTTACCGTAGTCGAAGTCGCAGCCGTTCTAGAAGTCGCAGCCGTTCTAGAATTCGCAGCCGTTCTAGAAGTCGCAGCCGTTCTAGAAGTCGCAGTTTTAATAATACAAAATATCACAGGCATTCAAGAAAAGATTCCAGTAAGCATGGTTATCGTTATATTAAAAAAATACCAAGCACAGAGGATATAACTAGCTCGTCATCTAATGATTCCAGAAGTAATAGTGTTAATCATAGTAGAAAAAATTATAGTTCGAATGAAGATGAACGAAAATGTCGAATTAAAAATGTAATAGAACTGGGAGAGAAAATAAAAAAGGATAAAAAATCAATATCTTCTACTGAACAGTCAACATATACGGATCATCCATGCATTGATTACAACCACGGTGCCGCTGGCTCAGCAACTTTGAAATATGGACGTACCCTGAGCTCATCTCTACTGGATTCGAATCCCGAAGGTACGTTTGTATTCTATATTTTTGTTTTCATAAGATCTTATGCATGCATACCTATTTCTGTAATTTAAATGTTTTTATACTTTTCTGTAATTTAGGTGTTATTATCTTTCTATAATTTAATTTTTTTTTTTAGGTTTAAACAAAAATAATAATTCCGGGATTGGTGAACCAGTTAAATTATGTCTCCCGAAACCAATTGAGGTAAAAACAGAGCCAGTTGATGTCTTACCAAAACCTTTTTCTATTAAAACCGAAAAATCAGAAGGTAAAAAGCTTTCAATAAAAAAATAATATTTGTAACCGAAATTTAGCATCTAAGTTTAAAGGGCGCTATTTAAAATTTACAGTACTGAAAAAATAAATGAAAATTGAGAAGGAGTCTTTGGAATTTACTTATTTTCAGCACATTACATGTTTCATAAAATAAACATGGTGTCAATCATACCGAATCTAACAAAAAAAAGCTAAAAGAAACTAAAAAAAATAATTTTTTGTACGAACAGCCAAATTCTACAAAGTTTCCGGAAAAAAAAAATAAAGTTCCAGTTTTTTTCGGAAATATTTTACGTGCGATCAAGATATTATCTTTATATGTCAAACACGAGCACAAATTTTAGCACTCCGCTTAAATGCGTACGCACAATGGTACGCGTGATTTCTCTAAGGTAGCGCCGTAATTCTTGGGGGTCCTGTGCAGAAAACTAAAATAGAAATTTTGTTATAGGTAACGGAATTTTGGTTTTTTTTAGACCTTTTAACTATGAAATTACCCTACAGATTTTGATCAAATTTATGCCAAAATATGCATGATTTCGTTCACTTTCAACCTGTGTACTCCGGATTAGGAAGCTCTCAACTGACTAAAAGTTCGAATTATCTTCATAAAAAATTTATATATTTTAAAAATTTTTGTAAAATTTCACTGGATTTTGATATAAATAAGTATGTGTGTAGATGTTGTACCTTAAATAAAATGATGCTGGGAACTGATTAAGAATTCGGATTCGAGGCTTAAAATAGGTTGAAGATTGAAGGAGTTTAAAGAATTTTTTACCTCCGATTGTGCCAAAGGAAAAGAAAGGGGGCTAAAAGACGATTTCACACAAAATTGCTATATGAAGAGAGAAATTGAAAAAAAAATCCGGATAGTAGGTACATACTTTAAATTAAAATGTTGAAAACGGGATTTCTATTTAAGTTATGAGGTAATGTTCTTTTACAATGTGCATTTTTTCGATAGTTTGACAAAATTCTTATATAGTTTAGTAATTTTTGTGATTATTCCTAATTTATGACAGGAAAGAAAGAAACAATATGCAGCGAAAATAACTGAATTTTTAAGTATTTTATTTGTTTCAAATTAAATCGATTTGTATAAATTTTAATTTTTATAATCCGTAGTATTTTTTGCTATTGGATTGGGGAATTTTTTGTAGTGTGTTTAATATTTAGGGGTCCCTCAAACGTAGAAAGCCCAGTACGATTACCCTTGTTGCACTCGCGATTTTAGGTTCCGTTGTTGATCATATATTTAAAAAAAAAAAATGCCTAATCTTGATATAGGTATTCAAACATTTGCTATTTGCGTAAATCCCTTGGGATAAGATCGCAAGAACACTCAATGTGAATAAATTATTCAGGGTTGTGGTGAACCAAACGCGACAAGAGATCCCAGAGAAATATTCACAGACGGGTCCAAAAGAGAAGGACACTGTGGAGTGGGGGTTTACTGTCAGGAACTTAACATATCTTATGCTGCCGACATTGATGGCTGCGCCTCGGTTGTTCAAACCGAGACCATGGCCATAATGACGGCAGCTGGGATATTGAAGGATAAGAAGATAAAAGGAAGAGAGATTAGGATTTACTCAGACAGCAAAAAAGCCCTAAGCACCCTTACCAAAACAGAGGTAAGATCTAGGACAGTTGCGGAATGTCTGAGGGCACTTGAAGATATATGTCTTGAAAATCGAGTGGCCATTATATGGATTAAAGGCCACTCGGACGTAGAGGGAAATATTAGAGGCGACAGTCTTGCGAGTTTTGGAAACGGAGACACTCTGGAAAGAGTACAATCTTTCAGGGGCTCCGCGGGACTAAAAGCCAGAATAGACAGTGAGGGCTGGGAAAAACACAGAGAAATCTGGCGGCAAACCAAGGGAACAAAACCACCAAAAAGTTTTGGGGAGATTTGGACAGAGAAAAGTCGAAGCAGATTTTAAACCTTGATAGGAATAATCTGCGACTTTTCACTGTTATATGTACAGGGCACTTCTTCAGGAACCACGAGTTTCGAATAGGGAGGGCCGATACGGGAATATGCAGGGGTTATGGAGAAGAATCCGAAACTACACCTCACGTGCTCTGCCAATGTCCAACGATTCGGACTAGGAGAGCAAGGATGTTGGGGGGATTATTTTTTGCAGGACCTTGAGGACCTGCAAAGACATAAGCCAAAGGGCTTAATTAGGTTTGTCAAAGGGGTGAGTTGGTTCGATGGGGAATTATAGGCCCATCGGGTAGGGCAGTACAACGGGTAAATTACCTAGGTGCAAGGAGATCTTTTTCCGACCCGCTACAACCTAACCTAATCTAACCTAACCTAACCTAACCTAACCTAACCTAACCTAACCTAACCTAACCTAACCTTATATAATTTAAAAAATCCGATAGAATACATACTTACATATATTCGCTACATTTGATGTTGGGATACTACTCATTAATCCGGTATTCCTTAAAATCATCCTCAAATTCTATGTCTTGTGGAATTAAATCAGTTTTTAGAGTTTGATTTCTTGATCGAAACTAAAAAAAAAAACGCGATAGTTTATTGAAATTTTACTGTTAGTTAGAAAAAAGCAAATGATTATAGTCAGTCAAATAAAATTGCCAGATATTAAAATTTAATCAAAAAATTAATTCAAATTTTTAACACGCGTTACAAGCGGCTTACTTTTTAATGGAAATCGCGATATACAATTAAATTTTGATTTCGATTTTATTACTTTTTAATTAAAATAAATTTACTTTTAAGAATCACATTAAATATTTTAAGGTATTCGTGTTAAAATCAGTAAAAAAATAGATTTTTTTTCAATAACCTTTGATGCAGTTTCAGTTTTCATTTCTTTTTACTTTTGCCTGTTGGCAACTTTTTGCTTCATTACTATTAAATAATAAAATCATTTGCATGGTTACCTACCAAAATTACTGTCAGTGTTTTTTTATAGGTTATTCCCAGTGTTGTAGCAGTATTATAACGGTGTTAAAAAATTTTTTAAATATATAAATAATAAATTTTCATACAAAATATAGCTTATTATAATAAGCCCCAAAAAAATGTACGGCTTTAACGTGTATACATGAACATCGCCTCTATGTTTATGTGTTGCACGTTTTTACTCCCAATTGCCGAAATGTCGTTATTCCCACGGTGGCAGTTATATAGCTTCTGGTGGAAATATTGTTTGTCATATAAAGTGGGAGTTTTGTCATAATGACAAAAGTCCCACAAATCAAAGTGGGAATAATTTCGTAATATGTCGCTATTATGTCATAAAAGTAAAAGGCGAATGATTTCAAAATGTCACAACTTCCACAAAAAGTTTCTTTTTCGTAATTTAATCTATTGCTATGAGACCACAAGCTTTTTGCGAGTCCCAGCGAGGCTGCAGGGATTAAAACTCCGTTTTTCTTTTTTTTGATATACTCTTTTTATTAACATTATATTAATTTTTTTTTATTTTTAGAGAAGGCATTACGATTGGGTGACATAAGACCAATAATATGTAAGAAGGAAAGCAATGAAATATTGCCAAAACCACAAATGATACCCATCAGTGAAATTAAAATCGAAAAAATAATCGAGGATAAAGACGAAAATAAAGAAGAAGTCACAAGTTTACCAAAGCCTATTTGTATTAAAAGTAACAAACTAATTTTCATTACATTTTTATTTAATTTTTAAGCTATATATTCACGCACACTGAAATAACACATTCGCAAATACAAATAAAATTTTCGTCGATATTTTACTTAATAAAATACAAATTTCTTAACAGCTCCATAAAATATATAAATATTTGCCGTGCTATTTTATTTTGTTTTTTTGATTTGATATTTCTGATGTTTCAACAAATGAGTAGAAAACAAAATAAAATAAAAACAATATTTTTTAATGTGTATTCGTAAAATTCTGAATAATTAAGAGCCCTCATTGTGACTTGTGAGAAATAGGTCTTGGTGTTGCTTTGACTGTAGAGTTAATACAATCTCTACTGAAGTGATTTTTTGATATGTTAGGGAGTATATAAATGACTCCAGGGTGAGTGGATTTTTTAAATTTTGATTTTTTGGCTCAAATTGGCCTTTAAAAAAACATATTTACTGAGATTGTGAAGTAAAGGAAACAGATAATAAAAAAAATCAAACGCAGTAATAAAGCTAAAATATCACTCTCCAGGCAGAGGCGGTTTTAACGGTTTCGGGGCCTTTGGCGGTGAAAAAAAATAGGGCTCCTATCCTCTAAATTATATGAATAAATAAAAATACGCTTGATTTATTTTTAACATCTATTTAAAAAAAAAGCAATATTAATTAAAATTTAATAAAAAAAACTTTAAAAAAAAACAGTTTAATTTAAATATTATTTCTATAAACTAAATTAATCAAAAAATAATAAAAATAAAAAATAACCTAGAATTACAACTTTCAGCTGAATAATTTCCTATCAGATTTAAGCAATGGGTTAAGTAAAGCACTTTTGTTGCTTAATACGCGCTTGCAGACCCATTGTCGTAGGATTATTGACCTCTACATATCAATCGAAATTCTGTTACATTTTTTGATGAACGCCGAACGCGTATAGTAAATATTTTGAAAAGTTTATATTCTAATGGCATTGTGAATACAATAGTAGTCACAATTTTTGGAAAATTTTTAGTCTCATTGTCCTGATTGGGCTCCTTCTATCGCGGGCCCCTTCTATCGCGGGCCCCTGGCGACCGCCATGTGCGACGCCCGTTAGAACCGCCACTGTCTCCAGGGCTGGTTACGTGAAATTTTGAATTTCTTTAATTTTCTTAACAATTTTAATTAATTTCATTCATTTCATTTAATTAAAAATTTTTTTTTGTTGATAAATTGCAGTTTCTGCACAGAAATTAAATTCAAATATAGTTGTTTTCTGGAATTCCGCTAGAGGGGTTTTTCACATAATTTTTGTCGCATTTTTCACGGACGTTTATTTTCTGTAAAATAAAACAAAAAAACTGCAAAAACAGAAAGCAGAGAAATATTTTGAAATTTCACATCGAGAGATCTTAACATTCAACAAATTATTTACGCCTGTGATAAAGTCAAATTCAATATAATTTGCATGAATTTAATGCCAAATATATCGTACCGTTCAAAGATTAAGTTGATAACTTCGAAGACACAATTTTCAGTAAACCGAAAAAACTGGAAAAATCTAATAAATCCGTTAATCTGAATCGAAATTTTAAAGTAAAATATCAAATTAATAAGCTTTAATTTGTTATTCTAATTTTGAATTTCAATTCAGATAAACGGGCTTATTAGATTTTTCCAGTTTTTCCGTCTACTAAAAAGTTGTGTATTCGAAGTTATCAACTTAAACTTTGGACGGTACGATATAAGGGAAATCAGTCTAATCAATATGAGACTAATACTTAAGCACAAATTTTACTCGTTACCTGCGTTAGATGTTACACATCACTGGCGACTATTCGTCAGGTAAGACTCGTTAATTTTTTTTTTCTTCTTCGAAACTAAAACAACTATTTTTGTTTTGAGAAAACAAAAAAATTACCTTTTTCTTTTATGTTTTTGTTAAACTCGATGCCACGGAAGTTACGTAGAACGTGAGTAAATATCAAAAAGCATACATTAACATTAATCTCGAGACGGCCAACTTCCATACATTTTCATATATTTTAATGTTTCACCGTCACTTTCAGTATATCCCAGAGGGTATTTTCCTTTTAAAATTTATGAATGAAAACAAAAATTGATTTTGAAGCTTAAAAAATATATAAAAAAAAGATACATGGGTAGGATTAATATTAAATTCAATTTCAATATCACAAAAAATAAAATATTGTAAAGTTTCAGCTATTGAAATAAATATTAATTATAACAAGATTGACTAAACATTTTAACATAAGTAAACTATTGAGATCCTACTTAACAATTGTTGGGCAAAAAAAATGTTTCAAGGGCATCACACAAATAAATTAATCAACCAAAAAAACTTAAAAATTTGAAAAACAATAAATTCTATCGTTTGCTAATTACCTTTCTAATCAGATTTATGTTTTTCTAATATTTTATCATAATTATTTAAAGTTTTGTAGAATTTCATCTTTTTTTTTAGACGAAAAAGTTGACGATTCTCGACAACATAAATCATCCGTCAATGATATTGGGCTAACTTTCAATCGACAACAAAGAAGTAAGACAATAATAAATACATTTCAATAACTTAAATTATTTCGTGGTTTTTTTTAGAGGAAGATGATGACGATAAATGCAAACAAAAGCCATCGTTAAAATTTAATGGGTTAACCTCCAATCGACAACAAAAGAGTAAGATAATAATTAAATATTTAAATATTTATTTTCAATAACTTAATTTATTTTGTAGTAACAAGTCTTATAAAAGAATCAACGTCAAAAATGGATTTAGCAGAAAACCGAATAATTGGTCCTGAGTTTCTCTTTACACGATCAAAAATAATCGTGACACAAAAGAAGCCAGAATTTCGATCGCCTTTACTACGATATCCAAAAGTTAGTTTTCTTTCAACATCAGCAGTATCTCAGTACAAATCTTTTGGAATAATTTCATTACCTGCAAGTGTTTCAAATATTACCAAAGTCGTAGGATACGATGCAGCTGCTTTAATAGATAAGTTGGATTTAACCAAAGAATTGAAAACTGAAAACATAGAAACTTCACGAGCGTATTATGCTAGTACTGTTGATTTTGGAATCCAAACTGAAACGACGGCGTGCATTGAATGTATTAACTTAAAATTAAGAAAACAAAATGTCGACGAAGCTAATATTAAACTTGATATGCACACTCAAACTCCTGAAGAACCTGTAGTTCTACAATGGTTAAGAAATGCTAACTCAAATCAATTAGAAGCAGCTAGCGATATTATTGATCTTATAATGGTATATATTATAAATTTTATTTTAGATTATTTAAAACAAAATAATTTATTTTTCAAAATAAAATAAACTTTTTTGGGGAAAAAGTCGCCGATTTTCTCTTGATATATCATGTTGACTAATTGATGCTCATTACTTCATTGATACTTTACAAGTCGTTTATGCTTCTAAGCAAGAAGGAGGTGTGACTTATTGAACGGTATTTGCTGACTTTTTTTTTAGCGCCCCTTCCATGGCTTACAAAAAAAAATTATCCTTCATTCTTTAAATGGTATAGAATAGGCGTAGAGATCATGTTAAGACATGTTTTTTTAGCTCTTTTCTTTAGTAAGCATTTTCGTTATCATCGTGTTCCTGAGGGATACACGGATAAATCGCATCTCTTTGGTTTTTTGTGTTTATCAATTATTCAATTTACTAACTTATTCTGAGATCTGTAAATGTTCGAACTATCAGCGGTTGATTATTCTTTCATTCTGTGTGATTAAATAATTCGTGTTTATGTGTCCGTCTGGAAAATTGAGATCTAAAGCAGTCATAGGGGTTTTCCAATATCTGTCATGGTGTTACAATAATTATTTTCTGAAGTCTAGCCGCTTCTACGGAACTTTACATATTTCCAGCGTGTTTATAATCTCTATGAGCTTTTTTGTAATCGTACCAGGTTTGATCCTGGGGAATATTTTTCTTCTGTTGAAATAATTTCCGGGTGTTCTTCCTAAGTACTGATAGATCTTTATTCGTCCATTTAGGCAGGGTAATACCATATAGACACAAATATTATAAAAAGTTCCAAACCCAATCGATCGCTTAATCTAGGATTTCGATATAGTATCTTCTTTCTTTTTAAACTTTATCTGAAATTCATATTTTTTTATACCTTATCGGGAAAGGTTGCTTCATCAACGACTTTAAGTTGTTGATATATTCCGAGATTCTTTTTGTAGAAAGTGCAATGTGTTTAACCTTGCGTCCTCTTTATTAATGAAACTAGGCTTGTTTCCTTTATTGAGAATATGTATGATGGATACAATCAAAAAGTGCCTTCCATCTCTTGGTTTTCTTCATGCTACCCCATACGAGGTGATGGATTCTTATATAACTTCCCCTAGCTCCTGTAATATGTTACACGTTGTTCCACATCGTAGGCACGATAACATATTAATACATATAATAATCAAAAATATTTTAAATAAATTTTGCATTTAATTTCTAGAAGCCACCATTGGATTACGATGACACTTTCGGGAGATCTCGTCTACGTGATACTTTAATGGCTTTGTATTCGAAGGGCTTGAGTACAAATGATGCTCGAAGTTGTATCATAGAACCAACACCTAGGATTGTTAATGAATTAAATCATAATAATGCTCCCATGGCACCTCCTATAAATAATTATCATATTCAACCAGATTATTATGGTGCAATATCAAATTATCCTTCCATTACAGGGCAGACTTATCAAGAATCTGATCTTAGAAATGTTTCCAACTACCCACAAGGAACATCACAGCATTATTTTAACAATATAGAACCAATTCTACCGATTCCACCAGCAGCACCTCCATATCATCTGAACGATCCCAGAAATCGTTCATTCGTCACGAATAAAACTTATGGACGAGGTTCAAAAAGATATTAAATTGTTTATTATTAAGTTGAATTACTATAATTTCCTTGAATTTTTAAAAATATATGTATATATATATAGGTAGGTAGGTACATGTGCACTTATTTGAGCAAAAAAGAACCCCCGGGCAATTAAAAAAATTGAATGCCCTTGAACAAATTTTTGTACCAGACATTTTCCAGTTGTGGCAAAAGACAAGTGGATGTGATTTAAATTTGGTTTGGTACGAATTTCAAGCAAAAGTAAGCGAATGAAGAAACTCGTGTTTTCTTATGAAAATATTTATGTATGTTTAGTCGTAGCAATTATTATGTCATGAATGGTTATAGCCTCCTGCCTGGTCAATATTTTCCAACAATTGAAATTACATTTTGAAAATTAGAAAAAAATATAAATTAGGAAAAAATAGTTTAAGATCAAGTTTTTAACGTAATAAATACTATAAATTTTACATAAAAATGTTTTTGTTTGTGGCCCACCAAATTTTTATTACTAGTAATTATTATATTTACACTATTGATGCGCGAATAATAATCACGTATTTAACATAGTAAAGCACGATTTAAACTTCAAGTCTGCTACAAACAAAATTACATTCAAAGCATCTCGTAGACATAAAAACTGTACCAAAAGTATGAAACTATATGAATATTCCTATAGACAAATTAAAGTTTGGTTAGTAAAACAGGATTAAAGCATCCCCGAACCAAGGCTAATTTTTCGTAAACGCTTTTCTACGGAAAAGTGGGACTTAATTGTCAGTTGAAATTTTAAATAAAATTTTCTTTTAGTACTTTTCCGTTAGCCGGTCGCAAATGTACGGCGCAAAAAATTAAAATGCAAAGCGAAGCAGAAATGTTACCGAAAACTTAGTCATTTAAAATGAATAGTTTTTTCGTGTGTCGGGGACGGCTGCCGCGTCCCCCGAACCCTCTAGGGCACTTTTTTTTTTTTCTTGGCGCGCTTCGCGCGATGCGAATGGGACGGGGACTGTAAATTTCTGCACAACTGGTTCGTGCATGTTCGTTTTTTAAATTACACTAGTTGTGCAGAAATTTACAGACTCCCCTCCCATTCGCATCGCGCTAAGAAAAAAAAAAGTAGTGCCCTAGGGGGTTCGGGGGAGGCGGCAGCCGTCCCCGATACACGAAAAAACTATTCATTTTTAATGACCATAAGTTTTCGGTAACATTTCTGCTTCGTTTTGCGTCTTGATTCACAATTTTTTGCGCCGTAAATTTGAGCCCGGCTAACGGAATAGTACCTTTCTTTTTGAAGACACAATTCTTATTAACTCGTAAAGGAATTTGTCTGTATATTTCTTTACTATTTTCGACACTCTCGTAGACCCTCTTTTCGTCATCACAGCGAGCTGAAATTTGGCACACAGGTTCATGTCGCGTGACAATTGAAGCTATCAAAATTTGAAGCGGAAATTTCCATGGAAAACTCGGAAAATCGGGAAAAATCATTTGAAAATTTGGTACAAATTTGAGTAGAGATAAATCCGTTTTAGGAAAAATGCAAAGTTTTCTGATTTTTCCGAAAAAATTTTCCGGAATTTTCCGACTTACGGAAAACTTTCCGGTAAAAAAGTTGTCTAAATTATGCAGGATCAAGTTCCCTATCAACTGGCATCATTACTTTCTCTCCGACAATGGTGAAAACTTGCAGAAAAAATCGAAGAAAATTCATGTAAAACGCTTTTCCAGAGTTTTTCCGACCAAGGAAGCGTTTGAGCGTTTTGCAACCTGAGACAAAGTTGTAGAGCGAAATGAGTTGCATAAAGTTGCTTTTGCAGAAAACTCCATGGAAAACGAAAAAGCGGAAAAATCATCGGAAAAATTTTCATCGATATGATTAGTCATAAAATTGTTTTCAAACATCTCCATGCAGCACATAATAACAATTTAGTTAACGTGAAAAAGGCAGAAAATAAAAATAAGTTAAAAACGAGTTTTCCAAAAAACTGAGGCCAGGTTTCATGCGGCCTGGCCTCAGTTTTTTGGAAAACTCGTTTTTAACTTATTTAAGAAAATAACTTTTTCTTCACACACAGAGGTGGACTCAGATTTTTTGATTGGGACATTTTTCTTGAATATTCTTTCTCTTCATGAAGCGAATCACTTACGTCCCAATCAAAAAATCTGAGTCCACCTCTGTGTGTGAAAAAAAAGTTATTTTCTACTTTTTCATGCGGGGCCTGGCCTTGGTTTTTTGGAAAACTCGTTTTTAACTTTTTTTTTTTTATTTAAATAAAATAATTTTTTTTTTAAATTGATTTTTGTTTATTTGTTTAATTATTAATATTTTTCATCGGAAATTGTAAGAAAAACGTTATCGGTGCAGAAAAGTTTGTATGAAATTCCGCAACGGTAAAAACGCTGCAATTTTCGTTTTGAAACCGCAATAATACATTTATGGATTACATACTATGATTTGAACAAGCAGTAATCTTTATTAGGTATGGATTGCGTACATTTTATTTCGGTTTGCATATATTTAAATGCCACATAAATTATTTTGGTTTTTCATATGAATCAATGTCATATAGTTTATTTCACGGTCGATATGTACAAATTAAATAGAAAAATATCCCTTTAAAAAGTCTTCTCAACATTCCTCCTACATCCTTGTCATCTTGTCTAACAATTTTCTCAGTGATGCCAGAAGAATTTTTTTTATAGCTAGCTACATGTTCTCAAAAAAGCTATGGTAAAGCTTTAGTTTTTCTTCCAAAATATCTATATAAACAGCTAAATTGTCTTGATGCGTTTTAAATAGCTAAAAATATAGTTAAAAAATCATATAATCAATTATTTTTTTAATTAATTTCCTTTAGTTTAATTAATTAATACTGTAAAATTTCAAGTAATTCCAATTACTAATACAAAGTAATTGTATTTGAAAAGTATGTACAGAATGCTTTTTTAAAAAAGCAATAGAATTTGATAAAGTACTGAATGCAAAATAATTTAAGCTGACCATACGTCCTCCTTTGAGGAGAATTTTCCTCCTTGTTTCCGCTTTGTCCTCCTCAAAACTCATGTCCTCCTTTGTCCTCCTGTGGAAAAAATGTGTCGTCCTTTAACTTAAAAATATTAAATTTTGTACCATTGCACTTAAACAAACACCATTCCATTTGTACATACTATGCGTTGAGCTCGAACACACTCGACAACATAAAAACTAGCTTTGTGTGTATCCGGAAAGAACACCAATGTAGAGGGAATATTTTCTATTTATAATAACCTAATGACTGCAGAAAAATCAAGACTGACGATTTTTTATTTTTTTTTTAATTCATTTATAATAAAACTAGTTACTTAATACAGAAAAGAAATAGTTCAGAATTTGTTATTATATGTGCCCCATGCAAATGCCTTATTGGGTCTAATACTGGCAACAATTTAATTATAAAAAAGATCATTACAAAAGTAATTCACTTAAAAAAAAAACAAATCGTTACATTTATAACTATATTAATAACAATTGAATTCATTAATTTAATTTTATTATTTATCTATAAATCTTAGACTTTAAAATACTAATGCTTTGTTTAGATTATGGCTTTTTACTGTAGCGTATCTAAATTAATATACATTAGCATTTGTTAGTAAGTGTTACATTCTCGGTACAAGCATATAAAAATATAGAAATTTTAAAAACTAAAAAATTAATAGAATCAGTTTATACTGATTTATACTGGTTATACCGTTTAGGGTGGGTAGTTGTCGACGATCCACTGTGCAACTCCAGATTTGAACTGAGAAATTGAATTAGAAAGTTTTAATTGTTGAGGAAAAGTATTATATAGGCTGGTACCAAAAGAAGATATTTTTTGCCTAGATATTTCAAGTCTAATTCGTCTCACCAATAATAATTGGTTACTTGGGCGAGTACCAAAATTATTAGATTAGTTTTGAAATATTAAGGTATGATATCCAATAGAATTCAGGTTTTTACAGATAAATACTAAAATTTGAAGTAAATCTATATAAGTCAGTTGTGGGCAAAAGTGTGTTCAAGTTGAAGACTAATTTAAGGGCTTTATTCTGAATACGTTGGATGGGCTGAACTATGCTGTTTCCAGCGCTTGCCCAAATAAGGGTCAAGCTAGAAATGTGACAGTGAATTAATCAATAGTATAAAAGTTGCTTAGTATAAGTGTTGAGATGATTGCCGAATTTATATAATATCCCTAGACCAGGTAATACTTTTTTCCTTAGGTGATCAATATGATTATTTGAGATGATTAGTAAGATAAATACCCAAATATTTAATACTAGCTGATTCAACAACAGTTTATCCATTAATAGAGAGAGAAATTGGAGTGATTATTTTATTGAGTGTTCGAAATATTACGAAAACTGTTTTCGAGACATTTAAATATAATTTATTAATTGTAAAAAAATGTAACAATACAGCAAGGTCAGCCTCAATCAATAGTACATTTTAGATCAACTGAGTTAATCGCACGGTAAAAAAGAGAAGTATCGTCGGCAAATTGGAATAATTCACCTGTTAACGGTAGATTGACCATATCGTTAATGTGGACCAAGAATAGTAGAGGTCCCAGAACACTTCCCTGGGGAACGCCTACCGCGATCTTTGTGAAACAACTAATGATATCGCCTAACACTACAGTCTGTATCCGATTGGACAAGAAGCTCCTCGCACATGTTCTAATTCTGGTCAGCTTAATAATTGTGCATATTTCACTTTTTTAAAAAAGTAATTGGATTTGATAAAGTACTGAATACAAAGTAATTGTATTTGAAAAGTATTTGAAAGGCGCCGTGACATTTGTCCGCGATGAAATTTGTATGGAAAACTTCGCGGACAAATGTCATTTTACAAAATGACATTTGTCCGCGATTGTAAAATGACATTTATCCGCCGCGGACAAATGACATTTTTCAAAATGACATTTGTCCACGATTGAATATTCTGACTTTAGCGGACAAATGTCATTTTGCAAAATGTCATTTGTCCGCGATTGATTTTTAAAATTTTTAGCGGACAAATGTCATTTTGCAAAATGTCATTTGTCTGCGATTGAAATTTTAAATTTTTAGCGGACAAATGTCATTTCGCAAAATGTCATTTGTCGGCGATTGATTTTTCAGTTTTTTTAGCGGACAAATGTCATTTTGCAAAATGTCATTTGTCCGCGATTGAAATTTTAAATTTTTAGCGGACAAGTGTCATTTGTCCGCGATTGATTTTTCAGATATTTAGAGGACAAATGTCATTTTGCAAAAAGTCATTTGTCCGCGATTAATTTTTATCGCAGACAAATGACATTTTACCAAATGAAATTTGTCCGCGGCGGACAAAAGTCATTTCGAATCGCGGACAAATGTCATTTTGATGTCCGCGATACAAAAACAAATCGCGGACAAATGTCCAACCCCCATTTGAAAGTATTTGAAATTTTCTGTACTTTATTTTTACAGTAATTATATATAATGTATTCAGTATTTTTCATAATTGTAGAAAATTATTAATTTTTTTAATAAACTAATAAAAAACTTATAAAATGAAGATAAAATTTTATTATTTAATTTAAATTTATTTTTAATGTTTAAAACAAAACAAAAAAAGGCAGCAAAAATCACTACCGACCAACATAGCGAACAAAAACAGGGCTGCCAGATGGAATAAATGAAATTTCCTCAAATTTTTAAGAAATTTCCCCAAAACAGACACTTTTTTAAAAAAAATCCTCAAATTATTTTTGGCGTAAGTGCAGTTTATGTGAACCTCTCAGAAACGGCTGAAACTTGGAGGGGGGGTAGAGGCGGTGCCCAAACTTCCAAAACTGAAATCAGTTCTTGGGGCTCGGGCCCCGTTTCGGAGATATGGCCCCTCAAAGTTTTCATACATTTTTGTATGGGCAATTTTTTTTTTTTGCCTGATTGGCCCTATTTTTGGGAAAAGGATAAAGGGGGTGCCCCAAAACAAGAGGAGGGGGTGGGGGGCGGCGGGCGGGCGGTCTGGTGGTTGGTCAGTGGGGGGTTTTGTTTTGGGGGTCTTGTTTTGGGGCACCCCCTACACTCTCTACAAAAAAATGGGGCAAATCGAGCAAAAAAAAAAATTGCCCATACAAAATGTATGAAAACTTTGAGGGGCCATATCTCCGAAACGGGGCCCGAGCCCCAAGAACTGATTTCAGTTTTGGAAGTTTGGGCACCGCCTCTACCCCCCCTTCAAGTTTCAGCCGTTTCTGAGAGGTTCACATAAACTGCACTTTAGCCTTATTTTTTTTTATAATTTTGTGTACTAAAATTTTTTTTTGCCCTAAATAACAAAAAAAAAATTGTTTAACGGTCTTACTCACTGGAGTTTTTCCCCAAAAACAGCTTGTTTTTGCAAGATTTCCTCAAATTTTTAATGTGTTCAAATTTTATGCGGTACTTATATGTTGTAAATCAAAAAGTTTAGTTTCAACAATGGATTTTGAGTTCAACGTACGTAGAAGAATGTCGTAATGATATCAATTTCTTAAAATCATTAGGGTAAAAAAAATTTATGAGTCTGAAATTTTAAATATTGTTGATGGCCAACGTTAGCACAATATTTATGAATTTCTTCAAATTTTCCTCAGAAAAAAATATTTTCCTCAAATTTTTCCCCACGTTTTTTTTAACTTTATTTTTTCTCCCGAAATTAAAAATTTCCCCAGTTTGGGGAAAAAATTCTCCAATCTGGCATCCCTGAACAAAAATTTCAAAACTAGTGGGAATTTTTTATTTATTATCCCTACGAAAAGTTTTGTTTACATTTCAACTACACGGCTGATAAATCTTAGTGTTGGTAATGATTGAGGGCTCTTAATCAAACAATTTATTAGAAAATGGCTCTGCCATTATTGTGTAAACTGTAGACCATTCGAAACACTAAATCTATCTCATTCTAACCAAGTATATAGCATAGTTTTGTTGCTTGAAGCATTGAAATATAAGTTTCACCATTTTTCGATTTCGAAAATTTTCCAAAATTTTTCCATGGTGTCTTTAATTTCACGATTTAGTGTTCGCTGACCACGAAACGCTGCGAGTGATTTTGATTTATTTTCTCGGACGAAATAGAATTTTCAGTCAGACGGGAAAAAAATAAATAAATATATTTTTTTTTTAAATAAAAACAAAGAAAAGTTAAACAAAAATTGGAAAATTATATACAAATTAATGAAAAAAAAGAAAGAAAATTAATTAAAAAAAGTGAAGCAAAATAATATTTTTGTAAATTGTAATATTTGATCTGAAATTATTGTCTTCTTCATAAATTTACCTAATTTAAAAGAAAAAAAAAAAAAAAAAGGAAAAGAAAGCTAAAAAAAAATACCTATCTCTACAAAAAAGAAGTAAAATAATTTTATGAAAATTAAAAAAAAAAATAAAAATATATTTGTTAAGAATATTATTAAATAAATTAAAATATTCATTTTTAAGAAAATAATTTTTAAAATTTATTAAATAAATTTTTTTTTTTTCAAGAAAATGGATTTATTTTATTAAAAAAAAAATCTCCCATTTTTGTTTGTGTTTTGTTTATGGATGTGTGTGTTGTGTGTGTGTGTTTGTGCTAGCCGTCTAGCGGGGGAGGCGCTGTTTATTAGCCGGTAGTGATTAAGTCGTCGCTAAAATTTTTTATTATTTGCAAAATGCAATTTTTTTTTTTTTAATCAAAAAATTAATTTTATTCCTAAATTCTTTTTTTTTTTTTTGCCTTTTTATGTACCTACATAAAAAATCAATTCACCACATCATCATTATTATTGAATCCAGCAAAGAAAAATTTATTTATTTTTTTTTTATTTTAATTTGAAAAAATTTTACATGTTTTTCTGTGAACATACATAGGTAACCAATATACCTACCTACCTATCTAGGTATAACAAATAAATCTTCCTTTTTCTTGTCTGTCTGCTGCTGCACTCTGCTGTGTGTTAATGTGAATGACTTTTAAGTACCTATCTTCTTTTTTTTTAACGTTTTAAATTTTGGCCCAGAAAAAAAAATATATGTAATATCTACCTACAGCTAAGTTAGTTTTAACCTTACTAGCTTATATTTTTATCAGACCAAATCTTATATATTTCCAAAAAAGTCTTAATTTTTCATGTTCTTCTATGTCCGACGTACCTACATGTTTATTTTGAAATTAAAGCAACCCACCAAGTATCTACCTATTAGCTGGTGAAGGAGAATTGTAATTGACATGCCTAGATTTCGTCTTCTCATGTGATTAGTTTCCTCTTAACTATCATCAACAACTGGGCAAAGAAATGGAGAATTTTGAGTTCATTAGTTATAGCAAATCTTAGTACCTACTTCTATTTTCTTTGTTTATAGGTACTTACCAAGCACTTACTGTTCTATCTATAAAAGAAAAATAAAATTTAATAAAATTAATTTTATACAAATATTTTTTTTAAGTGAATAAGAGGTCCTATTTAGTTGAAACCGTTGAAACAAACAAAAATTTGCCTAAGTAATTATTTAACTTAAAAAAAAAAATGACATAAAATAAAATTTTAAAGTGTCAAAAAACATAAAAAACCTAACAATAACTTTACCTAGCAATCATGATTGATTTAATTTTTTTGGAAAATACTTAAAAGGATTAACCTTAGAAGACTAATTGTTTACCTTGAATCAAAAAAGAAAGTTATGGATTACAAAAAATTTGCGATCAAAGGTTTGTATCTTTATAATATATAAGTATACCTAAGTATATTCATTTGCCTATTCAATTTAAGATTACTAAGTATATCTATTCAATTTGATTTTTTTGTAGGTATTTAACCATGTGGGTATTTAACTTCAGATACTTAATTAGTTCCAAAAAACAAACCGGATTTCATGGTCTAACAATTTTTAACGTATTTTGTAGAATTGGTATTACTTACTTAATAGGTACCTATTTTCAAAATTGAAAAGTTAAAAAGCATTTACTTGAATTTTAAACATAAGTAGGTAATCTACTTACCCATTTCGTTTTACAAAATATATACTCATTAGAATATTGAAGCCTACTATGTTGCTTAGGTAGGTAGGCACCTACCTAAATAATTGAAAAAAAATGTAGGTACCTACGTACACTGAATGTAATAGGTACTTCACCTATGCTGGTATCTAATTACCTACTTATATGTGTTCGCACCTTTTTTCCCCCAAAACAATCAAATTCTTTCCTATCTATCAAGTATGAAAGTACTTTTAGAAGTGGAAATTTCCACTTTTTCCCGGAAATATTTTTAGGTGCGAACGCGTTGAATAAACCAAAACAAACTTTATTTTTAAAGCAACGTGAATTGCGCAAAAAAAATGTAACTACATATATAAATTTATTTAATAGAAAAAAATGCAATTTGAAGCTTATTAAGAATGTTTTTAAAAAGTATGTAAGTAAGTATATAAGGTATATACGTTCTAGAATAAAACGAGAATTCAAATAGATAAGTGGGTAAATAAATACATATATTTATTTAATGACGTAAATTAAAATGAACAAATATATTTATTTTAGTATGTAATATATTTTCAAAAATATTATGAATCAGATTGTGTTGTGTTTTCTAAGAAATGATTTCACAATTGGTTTTTTTACTAAAGTAACTTACATAGATATAATCATTTATAGGTAAGTAGTTACATTTAATACTTAAATGATGTTTTAATATTTATTTATTTATTTTTATTGAAAGGATTTAAAATAAACAATTTGAATGATCTAAAATTCAAATAATGAAAGATCTGTCTAAAATAAATGGATATCTACTTACCTATAAAATTCTAGAACAATGTAAGAATTTTTCTGAAAGATTATAAAAATATAGGTACCTAGTTACCTATTTATACTTAAGTATTCTTATATAAATTTTTACTCAAGTAAGTAAATATACTTAATAACTTATTTATTTATAATATTATATTATATTATGATTATCGTATTTGTATAAAGATAATTCCATAATCTTTGCGCGGCTAAACTATCTTAATTAAGCAGGTACCTAGGTATTTTAAAGGAGTAGGTAAGAATTCTATGTATAGGAAAGGTACCTATAACAGAACAAAATAATTTTTTTTGCAATGTTCTTTTAATTACTTCATAATAGATATTTAAAATATATATATACCTATATAAGATTCTTACTTACATAAGCATATAAATAAACTATAAGAATTTTTTTTTATGCATCTAAGTATGTAGGTATATTATAAAGCATTAAATGTGTCAATGCATGTGGATTTTTATTTAAAAAAAAATGTAGGTATACCTACTTTAATAAAAAAAAATAATTACTTAGGTAACCTATATCTAAGTTTTGTTTAAAATTTTAACTAACTATGATATGAATAAAATATATTTATTACTTATGTAATATAATGGTACTTTTCCGTTAGCGCACGAAAAAACTATTCATTTTAAATGACCATAAGTTTTCGGTAACATTTATGCTTCGCTTTGCGACTTGATTCACAATTTTTTTTGCCGTACATTTGCGCCCGGCTAACGGAAAAGTACTTGCGCGGTCTCACGTTTTTCACAGCTCAGTCACTATAAGTCGTCGTCATGAAAAAATCCACGGCGTCTGAGCCTGCTTGTGTTTGCTTTCCAGGTTTTCGATTATTATTTTTAATTATACCTTTCTGGACTGGCAATATGAAGACGTCCTAAAGCAGTCTTATGAAAAAGTTGTACACACTGCCAAAGGGACTCTCTCTACTCAGACTACGACGCGATCATATTTTTGGTCGCTGCGGCTTAGCAGCGATATTTTCAATTTTTTGGAACCTGCGTCGCTGATAATCGCTAAAAAAAAAAAACCCCTTAAAAAAAAAATCGAAAAAAAAACAAAAAAAACACAAAAATTTTCGTCGCTGCTTGGTTTTTTTTTTTTTTTTTTAAAAACTTCTATGACTGCTAGCGATCGCTTTCACCTAAAAATTTGTCGCTACTGTTAGGTCAAAAACCGTCGCTGCGTACGTCTGTCTCTACTCACTTTTGACAGAAAAAAAAACAAATTTTCATTGTTTATGAATTTCATGTTCTGTTTGTTATTATTTTTTTGACAGAAATAAGTGTAACCACCATGATATAATTAATTTAAAGCGAAAAAACCAAGATCAATCCATACAGGTTGCGTAATACGTGATTTTTATGACAAATGTCAAGTGACGTAAGTGATATCCAGCTGTTCAATTTTTCTATATAAAATTTGCGTTTTTCAAGAAAAAAATGAAAAAAACAACAACAATATATGGAACAATATATGGAAATTGGATATCAATGACGTCAGAGTCGCGGCCATTTTTTTTTCCTTTTTTGTTCAATATTACGCAACCTGTATGGATTGATCTTGGGAAAAACAACAAAAAATAACAACCTACAAGCTGCAAAGCGACAAAGTATGTACTGTAATGAGTCTTTCTTTCGGCTCTTGGGATTTGTTTGTATATGGTAAAAGACGGCGCCGTAACATTTGTCCGCGATGAAATTTGTATGGAAAACTTCGCGGACAAATGTATTTTACTAAATGACATTTGTCCGCCGCGGAGAAAAATCTCAAAATGAGCGGACAAATGACATTTTGCAAAATGACATTTGTCCGCGATTTAATTTTCAAACTTTAGTGGAAAAATGTCATTTGTCCGCGATTGATTTTTTAAATTTTTAGCGGACAAACGTCTTTTTGCAAAATGTCGTTTGTCCGCGATTGATTTTTAAAATTTTTAGCGGACAAATGTCATTTTTCAAAATGTCATTTGTCCGCGATTGAATTTTAAGACAAATGTCATTTTGCAAAATGTCATTTGTCCGCAAGAGCCGATATTAAGACTGCCAGTGCAGAAACGCTATAAGGGATGTACCATATACGAAGTTTTATTTCCTGGTTTATTCATTAGCTTTAAAAAAAATAATAAGAAATGTTTTTTTTTTAAAAAACAATTGAGTACATAAGTATTAATACACAACGAATATCCACGAATTTTGTAATTTTTTTTTTTATTCTTGAGTTAATGAAACCGGTGCAATTCCACAAATTTTAATATTTTTAAGAATCAGAGTCGATTATTTTTTGCTATACAAGAATTTCTAAAAGTTAGCAACAAATTTTTCCACAAAGTATTTTGAGAAGCCAACCACGGTTTTTTATAGAAACCCAACCACGATTCTTAATAACCAAATTTGGGATAGCTAGCAACTAATTTTTCTATACAAGAATTTGTGAAAGCTAGCAACGAATTATTTTAAACAGTAGGTACTTATTTTGGGAGATCAACAACAATTTTTTATAATCATCCAAACCTAGCAACGAATTTTTTATGCCACGAATTTTTTCAAACATCTATTTTTGCAACAAATTTTTAATAGCTAGGTACGCGTACGATTAATTTATAAGTCAATAAATTTAGAAGAACATGAGCAGAACATAAAATTGCTAATGAATTAAAAATGGTTTAATGGGTTAAAAATTTGGAACTGAGTTATTTTTTTAAAATAACCGACATGTTCTGTTGGATTGAGAAAAATTTAGCAGAGCAAGGGGTAAATATTGCACAAAATAACAATGTGATGAGATAATGGAAAATTTTAAAGCTAATTACTAGCTAATTAGATGGTCTAATTAAAAATTTTACAGTTTTTGCAAATCTTTTCACATCAATTAAAGCCTAGATAATGCTGTGATTTAATACAAATAACTGATTTAACTCTTGCTTGCCGCTTTTATTTTATAGTTTTAACAATTAATAACAATTAGCTCACACCGAGGCTCAAAATTTAAACTGGTGTAACTAACTAAAGAAATTTTGCATGGGGAAACCAAAACTAAACTAGTTTTAGCTTAAACTTTATAATTTTGCACTAGCTGAACATATTATAAAGAAAAAGTTTCTAAAACTCTAAATAAAATTGTAGTCTACTTTGCCTGCTAGATTTTGAAAATACATGGATGGATCTGAGTCAGGATAAAAATGCATAGGTACAACATGTTGCTGGAAAACTTGGATAAGAATCGTAAATGGAATTTATTCCTAATATGAATAAGTATATTGCGCAACATGTTACTTCACATACCTAATAATTTTTTTTCTAAATATTGAAACTTAAAGTCAATTATAAAGATGAGTAGACAAGGGTTTTAGGTTTTTTGTTCTTATGTTCATAATTTAAAAAAAAAATAAACGATTTTACCGAGGATATTACCTAACTAAATCAGTAACTCAGTAACTGACAATCGTTATTGAATGTTTTACGCCTTATTTCCAGACTTTGACGCGATCATAGATTTTCAGCGACCGCAAGGGACGCAGCGACGTTTTTTGGCCTAGCAACAGCGACAAATTTTTTAGGTGAAAGCGATCGCTAGCAGCCATATAAGTTTAAAAAAAAAAAAAAGACCAAGCAGTGCGAACATTTTTTTTTTTTTTTTTTTTTTAACGGTTTTTTTTTAGCGATTATCAGCGACGCTGAAAAATTTTTTTTTAGCAGCCGCCCCAAAAAATTTAAAATATCGCTGCTAAGGCGCAGCGACCAAAAATGTGATCGCGTCGGCGTCTGCTTAAAAATTTCAAGTGCAGAAAAATTGGTTTGCATTGCACCCATAGCTTTCGGGAATAAAGTCAATAATGATCAATATCAAATTATTTCGCTTCTTACTTAATTTAAAAAACGATAATGAATGTTGTTTTATAATTAATTTCATGATCGTAAATCATAATGTGATTGATGTTATTACTAATATACTTCGGATAAATTATAAGAATGGGATAAGAAATTATAATTATCAAGTACTTAGTCAAATCTTAATATTTAGGCAAAAAGTATTTTCGGTAAAATACTTAATACGAATTTGTGTTTAGTTCAAATGATGGGTAGGTAAGTAAACTAGTTATGAAGCTGATTATGGGTAATTATATTTATATTTATAAAAATGTTCAAAGATAGCTGCCAATTCTAAAAATTATTTAAAATCTTTGTTTATCGAGTTTTTATAATGTTCGCCACTACATTGTCAGCATACTAACTTATTTCATTATACCCAAATTATATCGTCAAAAGTATTTTCTCGTCGATTATGTCTGTTGCTTAGCGGAATAAAGTTAATATATTCTGTTTTTCTTCCCTTTGAAATTCTAGACTATTTGTCTAAATCAAAAGAAAAAAATATCTAAAAATAGATTTATGTTAAAAATAAAAATTTAGGGTACAAGACGAAAAGAATTTATTTTCGTACATCTTTTATGTTTTCAATGTATAGTTTACTTAACTATAAATTGCTAAATATTATTAGATATAATTTTATTTTATTTTTTTCAACATTTACTTACATTATGTATATAGGTACTTTTATATTTATTTTCAAAAAAAATTATCTTGAATTTTGGTTTTATTTTAGTTACCTTTAACTCGACCTATACACACTTAAGTACATGTAAATTTTGTATAACATTAAAGTTCATTTTTCGGTTCAATCATATAACATATCCCGCAATTCTAATTTTAATAAGATGGAAAAAGTAGTAGTAATTAAATAGAAATAAATTAAATAGAAGGTTTTATAAGATGGAATTATTAAAATTACAAGTGAATTTTTAAATAATTTAAATACTTTATTATTTACTTAGTTAAGTTCATAAGTGTCTAATTTCTGATATGCTTTGAATGCCATAAGTAGGTAGTCACTTTTTTTTAATGTGAAAACCTACCTCCAAACCTACTTATCTTATTGTCATTACCTCGGTTATTACTAATATAAATAATAAACCATTTAATGATTATTATTTAAATAACATACATAATAAACTAAATGTCACTTCAAAGACTTTATTTTTCAGGCAATGTTATGTTGTAATGTTTTTACTTAAGATAATGCGTTCATTAATTATTATTAAAAAAATGTATACCTAAGTAAGTAAATACCTAAATAATAATAAATTTTGTTGCATATTTTTTGAGTGCAATATCTATGAAAAATAAAAATAAAACCCAATAAAGTAGATAAGTACCAATCTGTAGATCCGCTAAAATGCTTACAAGCTAATAAACGAGGCCAATTTCAGTCGTTTAATAGCAAAAATTCACTTTCTTTTAAGCTAGAGGATGCGATTCTTAATTAGGTATATCTTTATAACGCTTTATACTTATATCTTGATTTATACTTTTTTTTTTTTAAATGTTTGGAAGTTTTAATGGATTTCAATTAAAATTAGTACTAACATCGATTGTTTCAAAAAAAAAATAAGCTAAACTAACGATTGTGACCAAAAATTAGAGCTAGAGAAGTAGAGGATGATGAAAATTAGTATACATCAAGGCTACTGCTAGAAGTTGATTGTCCCAACATAAAAAAATAAAAAAGTATTTACTTATCAGGTAAGTAATTCCTTTATGAAGTTAGTACTTACTCCCTGTTCTTCAATTTGGTTTAAAGCAGATTTTTATTTACATCTATCTGATTTTTTACTCCGACATATACATATATTATACTACTTAATTCCTTGATATAAAATAAAAATTATAATACTTACGGAAATAAATTCATAAATACATTTTTTTTTAGTTTTATGTTTCTTGTGTTTGTTTTTATATTTAAAAAAAGAAAAATTTAAGTTAACTACACTATTTTACTATTTAAATATGTACTAAAAAGGAGGAAATAGAATTAGTAGAAAAATTTTCGAATCGTGGGATTCTCAAAAAACGAATATTTGTATATTCCTTTTTTTTCTACTTTTTAGTGCATATTTAAAACACAAAATAGTGTAACTTGAAAATTTTTTTTTATTTAAAACTTTTTAGTCGATATTCCAAACATAAGTGTTAATTTCAAACTCTTTATTTGAGAAATTTTTCTTTTTAATTATACGTTCAATAAATTTAGTTTCATTATATTCCGAAATCTATTTATCTTAATCTATTTTCAGATCACAGATCGAATCCTTGAATTAAATTGCAGACTGAGCTAAATTTTCAATTTCCTTCATTCGACAACTAACCACGTACAAATTTCAATCAAAATCTATTTTAATCCAAACCCGACTCCTTAACACAATTAGGAGCTAAACAGTTTTTTTTAGGTTCATTAACATTATTGTTAAGAAAAACAAACGATCTGGATCGTTGATTCGTATAATTATTTTCATCAAAATCCATTTTTTTAAATCCACTAATACTAACTTTAATTTGATATTATAAAATCCAATTACTTAATCAGTCATAATTTTTTTTATTCCCTGTTCTTATAATGTGCTGTACATACATTATAGGAATATGTATAGTGAATGTCAACTTGCAATTAACTTTTGACTCACTTCCTCTGAAATTTTGTATGCATGTATAATTTTACTCAAAGTAATCTAGTTATAAAAAATTTTTAGTTACCGAAGAAATTGTGAACAAACTGACAGAGTTTGTGTTTTAAATAAAATCGTGTAAAAAAAATATATGAACGTGTGTACAATTTGGTCAGCAACGTTAAGTTTATATTTTGAAAATAAAAATATATAAAACATTATCTAAGATAGTATGTATCGAGATATATATCGATCGCGAAAGTTGCAGAATAAATAAGTTAAGTATATATGTAAGTATATAGGTATTATATAAGTTAGTCAGAAAACGCAAAAAAAAATTTTAGTCAACAAAGAAGTTGGACAAAGCTTAAAATACCTAAAAACAATAATTTTTTTCATTTCCGAATGTATTCAATATCCTCGTTAATAGCGAACTCAAAATTGATAAAAATGAACTTACTCATTCAACGAGATCCGCCGACGATACGGATGTCTATTAAAAATCTACAGTAAAGTATATTGATTTTATTTAATCTTCAGTCTCAGACATCATTCAATCATGTAGTTCTAGGGTCTAGGTCAGTGTTGAGCAACCCATTTATAAATAGGGCCAAATATAAAAACACCAAGTTTGTTCCGGGCCGCACTTATTGCGAATTTTTGCATACATATTTAGTAACACATATTTGATTCATTTTTGCTTAAGGTGGATTAAAATAAAAAGAAAATGAATTAACATCCATTCCTGATTCAATTTCTAATGAATTTAGAATATCACATAAAGAAATAAAAAAATATTATTTTCGGGATCAAATATTTAAATTTAAATCATTGTCTAAAATCAAAATAAGATTCGAAAAATTCACTTTCTTTTAAGCTAGAGGATGCGATTCTACAATGACGGATTGCAGAAACCTTCAACTGATCTAGCAAGGGAAAAAATTGCTTATTTTTATTCTTAAGTGTATCTATATACTTATATCTTGACTTACACTTATATCGACTTGGACGCTCTTTTTGGTCATGGTGTCAAAGTCAACTTGGATCAAAGTTGAGTATGACACTGCTCAATTTACTTTGATCAAAGTAACTTGGACAAAGTGTACTTGGATCGTGAAAACCGGGCTTTAATTTTTTTTTTTTTTTTAATTTTAATTTTCAAAAATCATTACCCTATTTGACCCCAACATGTTGTAAGGTAAGTTCGAAAGTAAGTTATAAAGTTAAAAGTATAACATAGGGGAAAAATGTTTTAACCAAATTCATTGTCACTAAATGAAATATCAATCTACAAAATTTCATAGAGAATATTCATACTTATAAGTTTTGATTTTGGTTAAAATTAATAATAATATACTTACTTAATAATACTTAATAAAAAGAAATACAAAAAAAAATGAATAACCGACCTGTATTATTTGAGAGAAAATAAATGAGTGAAGCAAAAGGTGAATGTTCTGACTTTAGTATTTTATTATTATTATTTATTTTTGTATTTGTATCAATAAGTATATACCTATATATAAATTAGTACTTATATATATATATTTATTTTTGGTTTTTAGCTTTTTTACACAATACAATTAAATGAAAAATTCAATTTTATATCTATGTATTTATATATATTTATATGTGAATGTATAAGCATAAAAAAAGTTTATATATTTATATATTTTCTTCTGCTGATTACTTTTTTTTTTTTAATGAAAGTTTTTTAATTTTTTTAAAACTTTGTATGTGTGTTGATTAAGTGCTTGCCACCCTGAAATAAGCAGAATTATAAAAACGAAAAACAAATTTCTGCCTTATTTTTGACCTCAGATTTCTGCCGACAACAAAAAATAATAAAATATGATGATATAAAAATAATATAACAATATAAAAATAAAAAAGAAGATATATATAAATAAATACTTAAGGTATATGTATCTACATATGATATCTATTTAAAATGTATCTATATTTATATATTATGTTTGTGTGGTAGCATTAAATTTGTGTTTGCAGCTTATGTTTTATGCGGTTAACGACAAGTTTTTTTTTTTTTTTTTGTGCATTTCATTAAAATATTATTATAAAATAAACTTTTTTTTTTTTTTTTGTTATTATAAAGCTTCTCATTTTCTTGTTGATAATAAAAAATTTATTTTTTTTTTTTTATTCTGCGCTCTGGTTTTGAATCTTTGAATAAAATATTAAATTTTAATAAGTATAATATTATGTACCTACTTAATATTGTTTTGTTGTAATTTGTATTCTCTATTCACAAGATTTTATGTTAAAAAATATTTTTATTTTTTTTCACAAAATTCATAAATTTGTTATTAACTATTTTTTTCTTCAATATAATAATAATAATAATAATAAAAAGGCCCATTGGGTAGATTAGTACAACGGGCCCACATTCTTTCATTCTCTCATTTTTTAAAATTTAATCGATTCTGATGAGAATTAGCATGTTGGGGTAGATATATATTGATTAAAGGAATTCCCATAAGTTCTTAATTTCTGTCCTGTTCTATTATATTTAGCTTAGGTAAGGGTGGAACAACGCGCCAACAGGCCTGAGTGCGAGGGAAACTGGGCATTCCCGACCCGTTACAATCTAACCTAACCAAGGCTGGAGTTTCGTTCACTTTTCTTAACTTTTTTCCGGGGAACTGGAAAAAATGTACAAAATGGATAAAATGAACGAAAAGGACGAAATAACATCGAAATTTATAACATATAATAAACATATAATAATAACTCAAACATTTTTTAACCAAGACGAGGGGGTTTTTTCCAGCCTGGACTGTGGATGCCAACCCTGAACCTAACTTAACTTGGGCTGTTTCTTTATATTGATTTCTTGGTAGTTCAAGCATTGTAGTGAGCATTTTTTTCCGCAGTCTTATTCTTCCAACATGACCATCGGCTCGACAGTATGAACCACAGTACGCACCACCTTTTTCTGTTCCCTACGCACCACCATCATACGCAGAGAAATTTGAAACATCAGGTTCCATCTTTCACATTGACTATATGTATACGAGCATGAGATAAAACTATTGGGGCTACTGGCAAGACTGGACTTGTGCCTACCTACTTTTAATTATTAATGTATCAATTTT
This sequence comes from Hybos culiciformis, assembly GCA_964007475.1. Lineage (NCBI taxonomy): Eukaryota > Metazoa > Arthropoda > Insecta > Diptera > Hybotidae > Hybos > Hybos culiciformis. The sequence continues at coordinate 10,576,395 of OZ023275.1, read as the reverse complement.
TTGTATTTTTTTTTGTTCCTGAATGTTTTGAAAAATAGCAGATAACCGATTAGATAACCGATTAAATCTTAGAATGTCAAATGGATATTCCGTCAAATATTTTATAGGTATAAGTATATCTATTGTTTTTTTTTCTTTCACTTTACAACTAATCAATTGACGTTGTTGTGGCCTTGATTGTTTGTAGTGTCAAAGCGTATTTTTCACTAGAACTGATTCGACTGATAACTCTAAGTGTATGAAAATTTCTTCATTTTTGAAGTGTTTGACAAACTTTAAGCATATAGGCGCCAAATTCAATAAAGTACATTTGTTTTTAGTCTTTTTTTTATATTATATTTATAAATATATGACTTACAATCATATGTATATAAGTACATATATTTCATCTACTTCAATCCAAATCAACAAAAACATTACTATAAATTAACAAAATATTAAATTTAAAATTTAATATTACAAAAAAAAAACTTTTAAACCTCGTTGATGATTCATCACTTAAATTTTAGTTAGAAATATATATATTTCTGAGTAAAAATAATATAATAAACCTAATAAAATATTTTATAAAAATATAAGGTAGGAATGTTTATATGTGAATATATACCTAGACCTACTATATACGTATATTATACGTATTTTCTTGGATTAAAATATGTACACGAAACATAATAAATAAAAATAATAAAGCTGATAACAAAAAAAAAAATTGATTCGCTAAAATGCACCGTTTAATTTTATTAGAAAAATAACAACAACTTCAGTATACATATTTAAATATTTTGTTTAAATGGGAAAAACTGGGAAAAATAAAACAAAAATATGTAGATACGTACCTATATTACAAAAATTCTTGGAATTCTCAATTTTTTGTTTTAATTCGTTTTTTTTTATTAATGAAATAAAGCGGACTGCGGATTAAATTTTTATTAAAATATCGTAAGCAAAACTGTTCATGTATTATGGTAGATACATGTATATACGTACACTTAATAGGAACTGGAAGTAAGAAAATATTAATGATTTCTTTAAGAAGAAGTAGCGGGATGTCACTTCTTTATAATTCTAAAATGCTAAAATGCTAAAAATCTAAAAAGTTTTATGTAAAAGGATTCTTCGTTTTTAATACATCATAATTTCCATACACAATAGTAGATTATTGTATATGTAAACTAAATTTGTTATTAATTAAGAGTTCTGTATACACAAAAATACATTGACACGAGTCAATACTTATATCACGAGACCGAAGGTCGAGTCATATAAATTGACAAGAAGTGTCAATGTATTTTTGTGTAAATACAGAACGGATTGTATAACAAATTTTGTTTACATATCCAATATACTTACTGTTTTAATGCGTAGGGGAGAGGTAGTTGCAAAGAGAGAATATTTTTTCTTCTCATTTTTTCTCATTTTTTTTTTTTTTTGTATTTGGCTGTATTGAAATATTGTGAGAGATATTATGTTTGTTTAAGTATTACGTAATATTCAATACGAAACATCTAAATGATTTCATTATTTACGCTGATGCATCTAAATTTGTTCATTATATACGCTGATGTATCTAAATTTTTTCATTATTTACGCAGATGCATCTAAATGATTGCATGTGTATTGACACATATAATACTCCATTTAGTGATCTAAATTCTATAGCACTAAATACAACATAACGATCCCCAACGCATTAAATGTTTTATTAAAGCACTGAATCATTTTTTTTTCTTAATAACATAAGATGAAACCTTTGTCTTTCGCTTTCTGTATTAACTCTTCGAATAGAAATAATGAATTCCTGTACTCAGATAGTGGAATAAGATTAGAACAGTAGATATTTAAGTAAATAAAGAACTGTACTCAGATAGTGGAATAAGATTAGATCAGTTGATATTTAAGTAAATAAAGAAATTTAAATTCAATTGTTTAAAAGATTTTTACAATTAAATTAAGCTAATGTGGTACTTAAGTCGTAACATAAGCCTGAGAAAGAAATAATGCCGGCTGGTTTTTTAGCAAATAGAATCCACGCAAATACTACGTTTTACCATCGATTACTAAAAAGATTATCATTTTCTACCACTAATAAAGATCAATCCTTTATTCCATCTATATTTCATGGAAGTAGAATTTGAGTAGGTATAGAATTTTACCGAGGATTTTACAGATTTAGACTCGTAAATAGGGTTGTTAATAACTGGAATTTAGATGGGTTACCTACTTCCTTTCAAAGGTTTTTTGTAATAATCTCTTTCGAGTTTTTATTTTACAGGAATTAACCTCGGAACTAACCTAACTAACTGCATATTGTTTTCAATTAGGTAAATTTAGAAAACTATAAAAATTATGTGTGCAACATTACACTACGTTAGTAATGTTAGTATGGTAATACCGAGGGTAATACATATTTACGTATACAATGCAGAATTTTCTTCAAAAAAACGTATATAAGTACTTGTAAATAGTAATAAGAAAAAAAAGGGAATTTTATTCAAAAAGAATCATATTTTTAGCTTATTTGTAAATTTATAAACGATTGAAAATAAATTCATACAAAACACGCACTTTCATAATTAATTACTGAAAAAACTGAACAACTATTGTTAAAAAATATAATATGAAATATACATAGGTAGGTACCTCGTGAAATACAAAATATTTATGTTGTATAATAACTATAAATCCCTGTATTGCATAACCAATAACATTTTTTTTACTCTACATTTTTATTTTCGTAAATAACTTACGTACCTAGTTAAAGAATCTAAAATTTTGCAAATCTCTTTAGTCGTTATTAACTCTTTTTCTGCCATTATCTATTTTCTTTAAATTAATGTTATCAAGAGCTTAGTGGAGCGCACCGGGTAAACTTCAACAACCGGGTAAACTTCGATCTCAATGTATTATACCTCGACCATATGTTTCTAATCAAATTATTTTGTTTTGGCCTCTGCTCTGTTAACGATCCTGTGGCATAATCATTAAATACAATGAAGTCCACATTATCATTGTTGTTTAGGTACTTATGATAATAAAAATAAAATTTGAAAATTATTTTTATAGAAATTTTCTGTCAAATTGTTAAAAATATTTTATTAAGTATTATGAAAAATTTTGTGTAGCTAAATAGCGCAACAATATTTATGCTCTAAAAAATTATGTTTTTTTTTGTTTTTACAACAGGTGTTTAGTTTTGCAACTTTATAACTTTGTTAATAAATTATATAGATACAAACATACTTATATACCTATATATATTTTATTAAAATTAAAAAATAAAAATTTTTTTTTTGTGCGTCATATTAAATGAAATGTTATTTTAACGGAGAAAATTTTTGGTAAAATTTCGCAATTATTTGATATTTTAATTTATTTTATTTTTTTTTAATTTTTTAAAAAAGTGAAATCATAGATTACAATTACTTTAAAAATTATTCAAAAATTATTAACTGGATGAAAATTCAATTTAAATTTAAAATTAGTTAACTACTTACTTTAGCAAATATTAAAAAGAAATAAACAAAATATAATTAGAAAAATCACTTCTTTTTTTTTTTTTCATAACTATCAATTTAGAAATTTTTTAATATTCATTAAATATTCGATTCGTTAAGAATGTTATCTTTATTTTTTTCTCCGGGCAATCTTCTACGAATTTGTATTTTTTAATTTTCTTATCTCTTATCATCATCGATTCAAATTTTCTATTTAATAATCCGAAAATATATCATTCCCAGAATTCGATTAAAACTAAAAATAAATCTTAATCGAAATTCATAGTTTTTCATCCTATATACCTAACAACTACTAAGTTATTGTGTTATCGAACTCTAAGCAGAGATTCATATAAGTATATAATATATTTTAAGAAAATTTGTAAAATATATAAATACCTACTTACTTAATTATTTTCGATATTAGGAAAACAAATGTACTTAGACCCTCCAGAAAATTTCAAAAAAATTTTTGATTTTACTTAACGATAATAATATTGTCCTAAGAATCAAAATATAATCTTGTTAAATTATGTTCAAGAGATGATTATAATCAAAATTCGAATTAAGTGTATATCAAGTAAAAATATATATATTATTCTACATTACAATTACTAAGTTCGTAATCAGTTAATTTTTTGTTGGGTGTTTTAGATCATAAATTGATGATAAAAATACATTATTATTACTAAAATGGAAATTTTCAAATCTAGTAATAAAAATTTTCTATATATGAATAAGTAAGTACAATATACATGCTTATATTGTACGTATGTAGTAGGTAAAAATTTTATCATTTCATTTTCAAGTTTAACATAGATTTGTTTATTTATTCTTTTTCTGCATACTTACATATTATATTTTTATGAATTTATTTAACACTATATTTATAGATTTTAATAACCAATTTGGTTTTTTGTATAAAATTATCGGTTACTAGGTTAATGGTTCTTTTTCAATATTTTTTGGCGATAACATTTCTAAATTTATCAATTATAGACTAAATACTTATATTAAAAACTTGTTTAATTTCGCACTTCGTATAATAATACCAGAAATAACATTTACTTAATGGGTCTCATCAGTGTTATCTATAAAATTCTATAAAATGTAGAATTTTCAAGTACTTACCATAAGAATATAAAAATAAAAATTAGTCAATGAATGTTTTTTTTTTTTGTGAACTGGTTAAATATAATTTATCAATTTGAACTATTTTTGTGCTCATTTTTACTTAAGTATTTATTGTTATTAATCATTATGCGAATAAGTATATGGATTCAAATGTTCCAAATAAGTACGCCCGCGACAATAATTTCAATAATTTGCATTTGAAGATATAATATAAAATTTAGTTTTGAAATCTACGACTGGAACTGTCAGAGTTAAAATCAACTATTTATCTACCAAACACATAATTTTTGACAAAATATACAACTTTTAAATACATTTTGGAACATAAACGATTGGTATTGAATTGAGATTTCTGGATAATACTTAAAATATTTTAGTTTTCTTCAAGATTTTCTTTGATTGAAAAAGTTTTTCATTCTAATATTTTGTCGTTGACTTGATGAGATTATAATTATAGTGAATAAGTATTAAATTTTTTTTCTTTTTGAGTAGTAGAAACGACTTTATAAACATATGAAAAGATTTGAAATTATTTTGAGTTCAAATAGTTGTTTTTATTGAAATAACCTGAAGTGGTCGATTGAGGTATTTAAATAAAAATAATATTTTGTCTTAAAAACTGTTAGGAGTAAGTACTTATTTAAAGTTGTACAGAGCAATTACATTGTACATTTCCAATTTGTGGGGTATTTTGATAGATATTATGATAGATATTTAAATATAGATATTTAATAAATACATATCTCACTTAATTATAATATACATAGGTAAGAAAACATAGATATTTAATTAAGTACTTTAGAAAAAAATTAACACTTAGGCGCCACTTAAAATGTTTCTATTTTATTGTGATTAGAATATGTATTTTAAAATTTTGTTGTCAGTTGCCTGCGTATGATTCTACATCATTACCTAAATAAAAACATAATATTATTATTATTGTACAAAAAAAAAGCTTAATTTCAATGACAATAACTATAGTTATTGTTCATAACCTTGGTAAGAAACGAGCCCACTACTTTTACACACACAATTCTAGAAATATATATAAGTGTAGGTAAGATACTTACTCTAGTACTTATTTATATAACCTATTTTCTGATTGCCTATTGATGTTGTTTAATAAATAAAACTTAACTAAATAAAAAGAAATTTTTAGTTTCGTGTCAGTAGTTAAAGTAACATTTTTATTCCATCGCTCTAAAAAGTTCTAATAGATGCTTCGATCATGTGGTAATTTTTGTGCATTAGATTTGTAATTCAAAATTACTTTATGTAAGTAATTCTAAATAATTCATATTCCACTACTTAAGTATTTCTTTTTAATCAAAAGGAAAAAATATACAATTGGCACATGCTTTTTAAAATAAAAATTATTACAAAACAAAATAAAACAGATTTTTTTGAACTGGATACCTGTAAAGTAGAAATATAATGTAGGTAGTTAGTTATAATATATTTAAGAATGTTTATAATCACTAAAATATAATAGATAAGTAAGTACTTACTTATAAGGAATTTTTTCCTTTTTATAATAAGAAATGTATATAATTTTGTATTTTATTTTTAATTGCAAATCGTTATCAAGACAAGCTTAACTGAAAGAAAAACGAAAAGCTTCCTAAGTATAATACGACCGATGACCTTGTTCTAATTATTTCCTTTTAGATTTAGTTGTATAAATTCGAGGTTTTATTATTATCTACAGACTTGCAAATAAGTTTTAAATAATACTTAAAATATACGCATGTTTATACGTACACATAGACGTACTGATGAATGATGATAATAATTATTGTATACATAATTAACATACTCAGTTATAATTAATGTTCCTTTCGGAAATTACAGATAATTAATTTAGGTTTTGGTGAACTTTAATGAATTTTTTTTTTTTTGAGATTCTTTTTTTTTATTATCAATGACCATAAGTACTTTTATTTAGTGATCATAGAAAAAAATTCTCGATTGATTTACTCATGTTTTATTCTTGGTTTTAATATATTTAAAAATCGAGAGAAAAATAGTATTAAAATCGAGATTAAAATTAATTTATTAGTATTTAATAAAAATAGTAAAAATCTGTTACCCGGAGATTGTATGTTAATAACAGTAATGTTATTCACAATAAAACAATCGTCAGCTTAATTTTTTCATTTACTTTATTAGTTCATTAAAGTACTGAGTTCATTTCTTAATATTGAAGTTTTATTTTACTAACCCTTAGAATAATTAAGACTATAAGTGTGTACAAATATTATTTAAATTTACTCTGTTCGTAGTAAAATATTTAACTAGGTATTTAAGTTTATTCATTAATAAAATTATTATAGACCGATAAAAAAGAAATTAAGACAAATAAAATCCTAATAGAGATTGCCTAATAACTACTCAAATCATCAATATTCTATATTCAAATATCAGTGGTAGTATTATTAGTGATATAATAATTTATAATCGTGCTCTTGTTCAAGAACAAATTTCAATTTCTTAATATTTTCATTCAGTTACAGTCTCAATATAAATATCTGTTTACAAATTCAAAACAACAGGGCTAAATTTATCTATCCATGAGTATAGTCCTATAGTCTTTTAAAAATACATTCATCACATTTATATAATTCATCATTAATTTAAAATATATATTTTATTTTTATTTTCAGATTTCCAATTTCGGCATCTTTTAATATAACCATTTAAATAAATATTTTTAATTAAAAAATTAAAACCAAAATTAAAATAAAAAAGAATTTAAATTGTATACTAATAAAAATAAATTTATATATAACTCAAATTAAAAATTTAGTATAAACATAATGTTAAATGTATTGTAAATTAAGTAAACAAAAAAAAAATTCAATGTTAATATAAAAAAAAAAATGTATTTTTATAATACTCGAATATCTTGCTAAAAAATACACACTAAACAAAAAATCGGATTATTATAATAAGTAATTCAAATTAAATTTTTAATCGAATTTTATTAAAAATAATAATTTTCATACATAAGTTTTAACTTTTATTTAAAAATAATTTGAAATTATAAATATAGTTAATAAATAAATTTATACAAAAATTAAAAACTAAACTAACATAAATAAAAATTTACTTAGAAATTTTATTTTATTTTCTTTTTTCTTTTTATTAAATTTAAAATAACAAAATAATCAATAATATACTTACTTACTTATAAAATACTACTAACTACATTTATAATATATAAAATTAATTTTAACTGAATAATTAAAAAAAATTTTAAAACAAAATACATCCAAATAATATTACTCAACAATTAAAAAAAAATATTTTCAAAATATAAGAAAAATATATAAATTGTATCCTATAAAAAAATATTGTAAGAACCATCGGAAATAATATGATTTTGTTTTCTTTATAAATTTATGTCATTTGGTATTACCTAATATATACAAATATAAATTAATATTTTTTTTTATTTCAATATTAAATTTTTTTTTGTATTATTTTTTTTTTTTTTTCTGTTTAATTAAAAAGGACCATAGATTAAAACTATTAAAATTCAAAAAGCTTAGCATTAGCTTTTTTAAAATAAGTATAATTAATAAATTCGAAAATTATAAATAAATTAAAAATATTACTTATTAAATTTGTATTTGTTGCATAAAAAAAATTTTTATATTTTATATAATACGCGGGAAGATAAATGTGACAACGATTTAATTATAAAAAAAATTTATACATGTAGTAAAATATTAATTATAAAAAAAATAAATAAATAATAAATTAAATAAATACAGTGTTCACTAAGTAAAAAAGTTATTTAAAATATTTTATATAAAAAAAAAAAAAAACAAAATAATACAATTAAGAAATTAAAATTTTCAATAAAAGTGATTTATTTTAATTTTTGTTTATTAAATATAGCATGCTAATGGATAAAGCTAAACAAAAACGTAAGTACTTATATTTTGATAATTATTTAGGTTAATTATACATATATAGGATAGGTAAAAGAAAGTGTCAAAAATATTTGTAACTAAGTAGATATACTTATAGATCAATTTTACGCAGGAATTTAGAATTTTTAAAATTTTACAGATTCATACAGAATGATTGATTTTGATACAGCCTTTCAAAGTTCTTCCTGTCTTAAAAAGTAATAGTAGTCTACCCCGTCATTTAAATTTTATCTTCTTTTCTTTTATCTTCTTAAAAATGTCTAGATAGTAAGTTACATTGATTTTTCAGATCAATTAAAAGAAAAGATATATTAAATCGATTTGGAATTACATCACATAAATTAAATTAACATTTTACCAGAGATTTTACCCTAAGAAATCTAATAAGACATATATTAAAGTTAGAAACTTAAGAAGCTAACACATAATAAATATAGAAATTAATTAAAATATGATTATCAAAAAAATAAAAAAGGATGTATATACTTGTACTACATAACATAACGAACAAGTACACATAATATTAAAAATAATTCTGAAAAACATCATGTAAAAGATTTTTAAAAGAACATAAGTACTTACCTATCCTTAGTACGTTTAATATTTTTAACATCATAAGTAAGAAGAAAAATTATATCTAAAGTATTTATACTAAGTACCTAAGTACTTTGTTACAATAAAAAAATTATTCAAAATCAATACAATATGTAATTGTCACAAAAGATTTTCTTTTTAGCATAACAGATGCATGGTTTTCAAAAAATTTAATGATAAACCCTATCATTAAAATGTTCTTATTATTAGATTGAGTTTTCTTCGTTTTGTGCTTTTTAAAGATACAACTTTTGATACGAGCAACAATATGAATTTTTAGTTGGTATAAGTATTTAATAAAAATTTAAAAATTTTCCATATAGGTGAGTACTATCGAGTATAACTACATAAGTATGTATATAGCAGGGTATGCTTATATATTATATTTAAAAATATTTTGTTTTGTAAATTTATTACACGGTCTAAATTAGTAGATTGTACATATACATTTGTTTAAAATCTATTAGTCCTTGTAGATTCTTAACAACGTGATATCAACATACATATACAGATATCTATACCCTTTAACTTTAAACTCCAAACTATACCTACTTATTTATTGTCAATATTTCAAAATTATTCTTTTAGAAACATATCTTAAAAAAAATCTATAAGGAAATGATGTCAAAATAAATAAACTTTTTTTTATTTCAAAATTGAAGACTTTTACCGTCATTCTATACTTATTACCTAATAAAAAACGTGTCACTATTCTGCATAACATTTTGTTGAGAAAACAATTGGCCGCAAACGCCTACATTTTGTGTGGTGTTTTATGCGGATTTAATTTTATTTTCTTATATAAGTATATATATATTTTTTCCACAAATAAAAATTTAATTTTAAAAGTAAAATGAATGTTGTCATTCTTTTTTTACTCAAAATATAAAGATTTTTGTAATATTTAGATTATTTAGGGTTTACAAAGTGGCACTAACTTGGTGACCAACCATATTGCCTACCATATTTGCAGTGAACCTACATATTATGGAACAAAATATATGATATTCAAATTGTTTGATATCTAACAACAAAAAACCCAAATAATGACATGAACATGTTTTAAGTTATCGTTAGATAATATTACTGGTATTATAAGTATTTCTAAAAATGTTGTCTTTAAAGTTCAAAAAACAACAAATTCTTCTGATTTTATTTGAGGACCTAATCAATTTATTAGAAGAATAAGTATTTTGTTAGAAGCACGGTTAGAAGCTTCTTTTAAAAATGGTTATTTACGGAATTATTTGAAAAAAAATGTTGTCTATTACACTCATTTTCTAAAACCAGCTATTCCGTTATTAAACTTTTTTTAAATTGGAAATTGTCTTTATTAGTTGTTGCCTATGTCATACATAATAATATAAAAATACTTAATACATACTTATGCATAACATATATACATTTTACATGTACAATACATAATAAGCATAATAATAGAGTTCATGTGAATGAATGAAAAAAAAAAAAAACTTTCTAAAAGAGTTTTTAAAAAATTTGTATCGAGATTAATTTCATTTCTTATAATGCTAATTGATCGATGAAAATTTCATGACACATTCATTAACATTGAATATAATAAAAATATTAATCTTAAAAAAAAGGTTGATTTTTGGTATAAAAGCGTAGCAACTTAAAGACTTGAATTAATTTGAAGTAAAGTTTTATTAAAAGTTTTTATTTATTTTGAGATTTACTTATTTTTTTTTCCAATTTCCATTCTTCAGTTTCAGTACTACTTATTCTGAGATTTTTCCAATTATGTTTAAATATAAAGTTAAATAACTAATCCCAGTTACGACTCATTTTCATAAAATATATTTTACTCTCGATTTTACTTTTGTATTAAATTGTCATCTTTTTGATTCTTTTGAACTACTATTTATTAAGTACTTACAGTTTTTTATTATTTCGGAATTTGTTCTTTAGACATTATTTATTTCTCGTTTCTTTTTTTTTTTTAAATATTAGTTTAGAAGACATTGGATTTTCAACACATAAGCAAGCTTCAATTGAAATCCATTTTTTAAGTATAATTTTCCTCCTACAACTATAGGCATAATAGATATATTATATAAGTTAGATATTTGTTTAATAATTGAAAACTGTCTGCACTCTGCATGATAAAAGATATACCTAATATAGAATATTATATGAAGGAAACATTATTTTGATTGAATTTCTGACGTCATTAAGGGAATTAATAACATCTATATTTAATTCTCTCTAGAGTTTTTATCTCTAATGTGCAACAGAACAAAATGTTAAACAAAATTTATTATTAGTTTTTTTTTTTTTTTTTAATTTGACATAATATGAATGTCAAATTATGACATAATCATTTAATGGTTAAGATAAACCTTATAATTTATTTATTATTAAATATTTTATTTTCTATATGTAGGTACAAAAGAATAAAACAGGAAAATGAGTCCATCTAGTAAATTAGTCCCTAAAAGTAATTTTTTTGTGAGAAATTAAGTATTCAAATATTCAAATAATAAAAGAAATGCGAAATAACAATCCTAGAAACAACTGTCCATTTCTATATTGAATTGATCAACATCATCTTTGTCAACATCAACACATCTTTCATGATTAATTTGAGTTAAATACGTACCTAGAGATATTGTCTTCATTATTCTTAGTTTATAAAAAAAAAAAAAAAAACAACACAAACACTTAGATCAAGTGGACAATTGAAAAATTCACACAAATTCCAGCCCGAGGTGGGAATCGAACCCACGACCGAACACACTGTAGGATAATGACAATACCACCACACCATGACGGCCGACAAAAAAAAAAAAAAATAGTAAAAGCTACCACCATCAAGATCTGTACCAATGACGACTCCATGCAATATTACGATAAACACTTCTATGCACATCATTGTACCTTCCTACTTGTTAATATATCAAAATTTATTAAAACAGAATTTTAATAAATCATTTATTTTAACAGCAATGTATAGGTATTTATATCTTTAGCAAATCCATTTTAAGGGCTAGTTGCTTCGGCAGGTGAGTTGTTACACACTCCTTAGCGAATTACGACTTCCATGTCCATCGTCCATATACTTATATTATGTAAAAAGAGTTTATTATTTTGTTTTAAGTTTTTTTTAGAGCTTGTGTCGTGTATCAGACTATCAGAATGATTTCAATTCATGATTTTCATAATGCCAACACAGTTATAGTCAATTTTAAATATAAAACTATTATACTTAGTACATAAATTGCAAATGCTTATAAATTGTATAAGAATCGATGACTAAATTATAACCTACATTCTATACATAAAATACATGAGAAATATATGAAGTTCCTTGTAAGGAAAGAAATTCTTCTAATTACATAATAATATACCTACAAGAAAAACAAATCTAGGCATTTTAAAGTATAAAATAGAAAAAATAAAAATTCTTTTTTTTTTATGTTGTAGAAGATTTTTCGCCTACGCAAAATGTGTAAGATCTTTTTTTTTTTTATTTTTAAACAATATACCCGAGACAATCCAACATTATTCAAATATTATAAAAATTAAAAAAAAAAACTTTATGTGTCTAGCAAAGCTTTAAAACAAATAAAAATATTTACTGGCTTAGTGGTATTAATAATAAAAAAAAAAAAAAAAAAATTTGTTTTAATAATTATTTTCGCAAAACAAATCATACGGTTGCTAACCTAGAAAGCCGGTTTTGCTACGTCAGCATCAATTCAATATTGTTTATTTATATAAAAAAAAACACACATATTAGTTAGCAGCTATTTTTATATACCTACAACATATATTATATTTATTTATATAGTTATTAGATGTATTTTTACATGTATATGAAAGATACTTAGGTACAAAATTGTATGTAGGTATATTATTTATAAAAATAATAAAATAAAAAACTTAAATCAATATTATCTTATGTTTATAAAATTAACTTATTGTGATGATTTTCATCTGTGCAAGCTGAATAAATAATGTCTTTTTTTATATTTTTCTATTCGGAAAATTTGTTTATTTTGCATTAAACACAAATGATGATATTCCAAAAATTCAATGACGATTAAGTATAGATTCAATTATGACCTTCAATTAAATTTATTTTATTTTAATTTTGACAGATTATATTAAAGGCTTTGATTAATATTGTTTTTAATTTTGTTTTATTGTTAAAAAAAATTCCTGTCTCCTAAGTATAAGAGTTTTATTTCAGTGTTCAAAAGCCAGAACGTCTTATCTGCAAAATCTTTGTTTTGAGTTAGAGCGGAATAAAACTTTTTTTTTAAATTACAAAAAATGTATTTTTTAAAAAATTGTAATTTGTTTAGAAAAGTTTTGAGAACAAATTTGGTTTCAGTTTTTTGTTCATAACTTATCAAATTATTAGTTTAAAATTAGTTTAGAAGCAAATAAGACGTTTTTCATAGTAAACTTAGTATTATTTTCCAAAAGCACAATAAAAAAAATTTTAGTTAGGACGTTTGTCCAATGTCTATAACTTCTTAACGGATTGTCATAGAAGAAAAAGGGTAAGGATGAAAATAAACTACATAAATAAAGAAGCAACTTTATGATTTATTATCTCAATTTTGTCTTATCATCGTTTAAGACATTTCGGCTTTTGAACACAGATTTATTATGTTCAAAGTTTTATTACTTATATTGAAATGAAATTAATTCAATTTGTAATTTTATATTAGGTATATAGGTTTAAACTAGTGAACGAAGTTAGGAGATTTGCTAGCTCACTCGTAATACCTTTTTCGCATTCAAATTTAAATTCCACTTATATTCCTGAAAACAATTTGCCGTTCGCATTACAAAATTTGATGAGAACTGGAATTTAATGATGTATAAAAAACAATTGAGAAAGGGAAAAAATGTTTGTTGTTGAAAATTTTGACTTTTTATCTCGCTATTTATCAATTTTATTTTGTTTTTTTTTTTTTTCATTTTGACTCGAATTTGACAAAAAAAAATTGCTGCCAACTAAGTAGGTATAACAAAATTTCAAAAAGTGAGTGAAAGTAACTATAAATGTAGAATTCCAACCCTGGCAAACTGGATAATGAAAGTGGAATATACATATTCCGGAATATTTTTTTATATGAAAAATCCAGTTCATTTTCCTGAAATATTCCACAAATATTCTCCTAATGCGAACACCATATAAAGTAGGTACTCAAAAGGGTAATTTAAGTATGCATGCTTGGATAATAGTTTAAATCTGAGTTTAACATATTATTCAACTTTCTTGAAAATCTTAAATATATAAAAACGATAATTTTAATTTTATTCGACAATTTTAAATAATGTTAAGTACTTATATTCCATTGAAAAAATTAAAGTAAAGTGTTTCATCAGATTCTGCACTTTTATCAATTTTTTTTTTGTTTTTTTTTATTATTATTTTTTGTATTGGTGTTATAATGTGAACGGATGACCTAGATAATTGTAGGCGAATCTAAATAATATGATCTAAAGAGTTAATAATTTTGTTTTTATTTTTGTTTGATTGAGCAATATTGAATTCCATATTTTTGAAAAGAATATACTTAATATACACAAATGCGGCAAAAAAATAATGAGTAAGTAAAGTAAGTATAAGAAGACATATATTCTTTTTTTTTTTATTTGAAATATTTATTTCTTTTCTTAATTTCCGGGTCGCGGCTAAATCAATTGAAAATTAAAATAAGAAAATACCGCAATAAATTTTATAAATTTGGTATATTGGGGTTGAATATATGTTTTGTTTAAAATCGTCGGGACCAGGGATGTCATACTTGAAAAGTGATCCAGCGGGAAAAAAATTATTAAGAAGCTAAAGTAAAATAAAATTTTCGTAACTCAAAATGTGTGCCTTCCCACTGGTTCTTATAAGAAACCAAATGTTTAGATTTTTTTACTGGTGTTGGTGGCTTCCCGAAGAACTTGATTAAATGTTTAACATTTTCTATTAATTTGAGGATGAAACAAAAAATAATAGTTAAATTAATGTCATTGAGAGCCAATTCAATTTAAAGATTACAAAACTTACTTAATTTTTTTTTGAAGTGGTAATTAAAATAGTAAATTAAATTATGCGTACCAAAAGTTGATCGGGAACCCTCTTGTCTGGTTTTTTGTCATTAATATAAAGATAAAAATTATCGAATTAAGTGCTGGCGGGAATTTACAAGCATAAGCGGGAAGCGGGAATAATGTAATCTATGCGGGAGGTTCCCGCCAATTGCGGGAGGTATGACACCCCTGGTCGGGACACGCGACAACCAGTCACTATTTCAATTAAATGCAGAGATTGTTATGTTCCAATTTTAGTACTTTACTTACCTACTTTAATTTATTAAATAAAATTTGATGAAATCTAAAAATATAATAGGTACTTAAATTTAGTACCGAATGTTATGAAATTAGTAATAAGTAAGTATTTTTAATATTAAATAGTAACTTTCTAGAAAAAAGGTTCCTAAAATTTTTTTCACGATATTTTGCCTTGCATTTGTCATATTTTATATTTTACATTGTGATTTGTCTACATTTAATGAGATTGATGAAGGGTAGGTACAGGCTTAAGTATTTAAACAAATAAATTAAACGTTAGTCTCAAATATGCTGTTTATTCGCGAATTAAGTATATATCCAAGTCCTTTTTAGTACTAAGTCAATATTTTTTTAATAGTGTTAATCAGCATTTTAAAATAAGTGAAAAATTAAATACTTTAAATAGGATAAATACGAAGATAGTTATTCACCTACCTATTTATACTTGTTAGTTTTTTTTAAAGAGATTAAATTTTAAATTCATTAGGGGAAAAATTAATTTCGAAGTCACACGAAATTATAATCAAACGACACGTGTAGTGTTTTTCACCTGTAGATATTTATGTACTTATAGTTATAGTATATACTTAAAAAAATGTTTTGGTTTTTTTTTTAATTATTTCGTAATATTAAATACATACTAAGTGTATACCGAGGTATAAATATACTTATTTATTTTTATTATAGCTAGGTAATTTCATACAAACATAATATTTATGTCCTCTCGTCAGATTATACCAGCGATTTTATTTCATTCATTGATTTGTTTGTTATATCTATTACCTTATCAAAAGCTGAATATTTTATTGGGAAGCTTTAAGTACTTTACAATAAGAATCTGGATAAAATTTTGGAAGTTATAGAAATATTTTGTTTTTGAGATTTTCATTTTAAAAGTGTGGATTATTTATTATGATAATACTTAAAAGTAGTGATAACAGCTTAGAATATCGTTATGTTTCTCTGTGACGTTTATATTCGAAATGCGATAACAACTTAACCAGTGTAGGAACTATATTAGGTACCTACTTATATTAAATAAAATTAATAAATATCATGTTGTCTTTTTTTAGAAACGAAATGTAAAGTTTGTATATAATAAGTCACTATTTTTTCCGAGATCTGGCCATTCGCTTAAGGTGGATTCAAATTTAAAATCTAAAATTCGTCGCGATTATTACAGTTGCACCAGTTCAAACTTCATCAAAATTGGTTCAGACCTCGGTTCAGACATTTGGAAGTTAACATTGAACTCCTAAGCTTGTGTGTTCAAGTAAAACGATCTCAATGAATTATAAGTTATTAAATATAATATAATTTTCAATTTGATTAATAAACAAACTAGGTGTATTCAATAAGTCGAGATAAGTCAAACATGTGACTTTATATGTATTTTGTTTCGATTAATCATAATTAGGTAAATAGTGTTGTTAGAAATTTAAAATTTATTTGGCGCGTAAAAACATCAGGAAATGTATACTTAATTTCTTTTGTTTATAAACAAAGAATAAAATTTGTAAATAAAACAATATACCTACTTAAGTAAATTGTTTTTTAGTTTATATTTTGTTTTTTAGTTTATAAGTATTTTATATTTTGTTTTTAATAAAAACAATATCTTCTTATCATTTAAGTTAGCGTGTATTAAGTTATAGTGCATTGAACATAGGATTGAATTATGTGCCTTTTTTTTTCATAGGATTGAATTATATGTGCCAGCTTTTGCTGAAAATTCAAACACTTACCTGAAAAGTCAAATACTTAAGTAAGTACCTGCAATATATAGGTAATAAATAATTATCGATTAGGTAATATAACTAAGTGTTCTTATTCTTAATCAATTTAAAATAAATTGATTAAGATTAAGGCGCTTTGAATTATGTAGGAGACAGGGTTTTGTTTTGATAAAAGTAATTACCAGGTTCAAGTACGCATAATGATTACATTCAACAATTATTTTAACATCTTCTTAATATTACTTACTTACATTCTATTTGCTTACTAATTTTTCATTACTACTTAAATATGTGATGGACAATTTCAAAATCATCTCATCACAAACTGCAATACTTACTTACTTAATTATTTATACCTCGATTTATACTAATTATTGAGTGAATCATTCATAAGTGTCTAATTATTTCAATAATTATTATTTTCAACTATACTTACTTACTTTTGTACTTATTTATTCTTGTCAAAATGAAACTTTTAAAAAAGGATTAAAAAATATAAAAATAAATTATAATTAATTCGTAATAGATACGCAACGCAATGCATTTATTATTTATAGTTATTATTAGTATTTTTTAAATTATAAGTTATTATAGTTAGGTACATACAATGTGTTAAAAAATGTTCTATTTCAAAGCTTGTTTCCTTTAAATAATTAAAGCATTAAGTAGGTAGGTATATTTCTATTTCAAATATTAAAAATCAATGATATAATATTCAATAAAATGGATAAAAACCCTTACAAATTTTCACATTCTATTGTTTCAATTTATTTTTATTTTTTATTATTCTTTAAATGGCGCCAATAAATTTCATATGCGAAAAAAGTTATAAATCATACACCATTTTCATGGTGTAGCGATCAAAGGTTATGTTTATGAAATGTTTAGATGTATATATAAAATGCATAATGCAATATGATTAAAACTATAACTAAGTATAAAGAAATAATGAAAATATATCAAATTACAGAATATTAAAATTCTTAAGAGAGAAGAAAATTTTAAAATCAAATGCAAATAAAATTTGTTTAAAAAAAAAATCTGCTCTGTTATGCCTTGGTCAGATTTTTAATCTAGTTTTTTTTTTTTCCATAGCGTAAAACCGAGGTATAATCTGCATTCAACAAGATCAATCATGTTCATTCTTAGGTCTAGGACAAAATAGCTAGAGTTGCTGTAGCACTTCTCTTCCACAGTTCTAAATAGAGAAAAAAAACTACAGTCTACAGGTCTCTATGTTTCTATAAAGCGTACAAGTACCTGTTCAAATATTATAAAGCGAGATAAAGCTTTATGAGGCACTGTAAAATTTTTATTATCTCAACAAAATTTACTGTGATAGAGTGTAAAAAAAGCCTTATCATAGGATATGAGAATTTAATTAGATATACATTTATATATGTACCTAATAATGTATAGATACAAATAATTTTTATCAACAAACTTTAAAGTTTAAAGTTTCTATGGTACTAACTTGACCCTAGAAAAAATTATAATAGAGAGAGGTTCATACAGAAGAAACATATAAACATTAGTTAGAGAATTCATAATTTTTATTATTCTTCACGTTTTTTTTTTTTTTACATTAAAACTACCTAATAAGTATATAAATAGACTTACTTATATAAGTAGTTACTTAGGTACATATTTAATTTATAAATAAATCTAGAAATTTATTTTTAAGAAAAAAAAATTTAATAAAACCACATATCCTTGAAATTTATTTTTTATTTATTTCATTCTTAAAAAAACGAAAACCTGTTTTTTGTTCTATTCCTAAAAAATAAAATATACTTACCTATACACATATTTTTTTTCTATTATATTTTTATATATATCCTGAAAATAAACATAATAATTCATTTCTTTTCGTTTAACTTTTTTTCCAATATTTACCTAGAAGAATCATTTTTTTTTTTTTAGCAGTTAATTTTTCCGAAATCTTACATAAACAATCGATCATTGTGAAATTTCATATGTATAAGGCCTTTCGTGGTAAGTAGCGTATGTCATAGGCACATACCTAATGACATCCTATCGCGATTAGCCCGCGAAAATCGTAAAAACCATGGAACAAATCAATTCCAAGGTGATTACGTATAAACGAGCGTATAAATAACGTATAAATAGCATGGATCTTGCTGCACTTTTTATACTCCACCAATAAGATCGCAAATAATTCCGGCTTTGCAATATTACACATTGCTTAGTCTTCCAAAGTGAAAATAAGATAATATGAATAGAATTCTTGAGACTTGTATTTTATTTTGAATTTTTTAATATCGCTCACCATTTCCTCTAGGTATTCTATTTTCCTAAAATATAGATTTAAGTAAAGTTTATCATAAAAGCTTGTGCACACAAGAGTTTACACCAAAAATTATTTAAAATTTTTCCGCAAGATTTTTCACAACATAATTTCACAGAATACATATAAGTTAAAAAAATTAATTTCATTTGTGACCATTTAATAGCCCACCATTATCTTCAAATTACAACAATATATAGGTTGTTGGTTACATTAGATTACAATATTCAATATTTTATGATGGAAAGTTTTGCAATGAAATTTCTGCAAAGCGAAACTTTATTAGAAATTTAAAAAACCAAAACAACTATAATTTGAAAAATGCGTAAATAATTTTTTTTTGATATAAGTATAGATACTTAAGTATACAAAATATTTTATGTTAAGTTGAGAATAAAAGAAACTCTTTCAACATTACCTACTTACAACAATTAATGAGAATTAGGTAAATAAAAAAAATAGCTCTGACGTTGTTGAAAGCTATCTGCGAATTTTCAATTCAAGTTCAAATTTTTATTTTCGTCACAATATTATTTATTTCTTTTGATATCATAAGCGATAAAAAAATAATTTATAATATTTTTTTTTCACGTTTTTCGAAATGAATGCTTTTAGAATTGTAATATTCTTTAGACGAAATATTCACGTTTCTAAACATTGTTCGGAAATCTAACTTATTTAATTAATAATTTTTTTTTAATTTTTAATATGTAAGTAAGCGTATAAGTTACATAAGTATAAAGTCAGTAGTAGATATCATTTTACGAATTATTTATGATGAATTTGCGAAACAGTAGTTTTTTCTATATTTTTTAAGGGAATGAGGTACTTACGAGGGTACTTATTTGCTTTCTATAAGTTTAAGTCATCGTTTTAATTAATTTGAAATGAACCTATAGAATTCAGTCAAACGAAAAAGGGTGGTTGTTTAATATAATAAAATCTAGTCCACAACCTTGAAACACTCAGGGAGGATTTTTGTCTGTGCTACCACTATGTTAGGCCGGTTGGGCCGCCACCTTAACCTTACCTAACCTAACCCCATCAGACACATGAAGAGTCTTTAAATCGGGCACTTGTTCATACATTTCGCTAAATCGTGGATAACAACTTATCAACAAAAAAATTTCTAATTTAAGATATGCGAACCATTTAGAAAAAATGGTTAGACTTTTCATGATTAAAAATATTTGATTGACAATTCATTTTCCGTATTATGTACATATAATTTAAATTTGTTCTGATAAGGACTCTTAATAGAACGTAAAAAAACTTTAAGCCAAAAATAATAATAAAGTACTTAAAGGTGTTTCTCATTTTGCTTATTTAAGATATTTTTTTTTTATTTCTTCAATCTTAAGATATCCCTAAATATTTGCGATAAATTTGATCTATAAAATTTGTTTTTCTTATTTTTTTTTTTTTTTAATTTGTATTTTCTTGAGAAAAAAAGTTTTTTGACATGCCAACCATTGAGAGAATTTTGACCTACTTTTACTTTATCATTCACATTATTTCATAGTTTTTACTTATTTTTTGATAAATATTTATAACATATGTATGTATATTTAAGTATAAGTATATATAATTTTTTTTCTTTTTTTCTATAGATACATACCTACATATCTACAAAAATAAATACATGCTTATATAAATAACCCACTTATGCTTTAGATTAAAAATTTAAATTTATAATTTAAAAATATTTATATATTAAATGTAAGTATATGAAAACTAAATTAAATATATATGCGAACCGTTAATAAGTACCTTAAGTATATAACTTCCAAATCTAAAATTATAAAAGAAATAATTTAAATGAAAAGTTCAAGATATTGAGATTATGATCATGAACATTTATTTGAACAATAAAAATATATGTGTAGTATATATATTGTACAATCAAAAATTAATTAGGTTCAGCTTTTAAAATATTTAATTTTTTGTGTTTAAGTATAACAAGTTCCATACGAGTTTACATATGTATTTATATGTATGCCTGTTTTATATATATTTAAATCAAATAATTATTATTTTCCTTGAACATCATTTTTATTTCAAACTGAATTAAATATAATGTTCATTTCCAGATATTGAGATCTCTTCTCCACAAATTTTGACACAAATATTTAGTTGACTGGATAGGTAGATACCGTTTTGATAAAATTTGATAAAATCAAAAAAACATATATCTAAGTACTTTTTATACCTAAAAAGTACATTATATATTAAAATGCTTTTCATTGACAAAATATTTAATTTTATTAATTTTTATTTCAGGTACGTATCTAGACGATAACACATCTTTTGGTAAGCAAAACTTCGATTTAACTAATTTTATTATTTATTTTTATATTTTTTAATTTTATACAACTGAAAAATTTGCACGATTCAATTGAATTTTTTAACTTGAATTTTAAATTAAATAAATTATTTAATCTTTTTTTTTTCTTTAAATTTATTACATTATCATCAGATCAAAATATACTTAGGTGATGTAAAAAATTGGTTTTATAATAAGCATGCTTTTTCAGGTCTTAAAATAAGATTTTTCAGAAATTTATTTTTTATTAAGCTTTACGTGCTGAAATGGAGTGTGCTTAGCTTCTTTGATATAAGATTGAAGAAAAAGTTTTATATCAAATAATTAATTCATCAATCAAGCAGCTGGAAGTCACTTTCAGTATGAACTTGAATTCAGAGGATTATGGATCGTCAATTTCAATGAGTTTTATTGAAATTTACAAAACTTATCAATAATTTAAAAAATATGGCTTTCATAGATTTAAATAATTTTTAATTTTTTACGCAATATTTTTGAAAAAGAGTATTCAGCTGAAAAATTAGTTTTCCTGAAAAGAGAAATTTAAATTTCCAAATCATAATTTAATTTTATTTGTTGGAAAAACTCTAAATTTTTATTTTATAAATTGTTTTGTTATTTTGCTTTAAAAGAGGGATTTAAAAATTTAATTCAACAAAATTCCTATAATATTTTTTGTTTAAACTGAAAAATAATAAAAAAAATTGTTTTTACAAATTATAAATTTCTTCTTTTTTTTTTTTTTTTTTTTCTCAGAAAATCTTTGTTTCATTTTGTTTGTTTAAAATTTATTTCGTCGCAATGTTTTACGAATTTTTTGTGCATAATTCCTTTTACATTTTTATTGCGATGTGCAAAAAAAAAATAATAATATTCTACGCGTTTGACTAGACATTTAATAATGACATATATGTATAAACCTAATGTCCAACTATAACTTATCTTATAACAAGAAATTACGTATATAAGTTGTAGTCTCTTTGTTTATTTAAAAATAAATAAATAATTACGGAAATTTTTAATTTTAATTTCATCAAATCTGTACATTAACATTTATTATATGTATTTCTATATATCTCTATCAAAATTTGGTTTTTGAACCCATAAACAAAAATAAAAAAAAAAAAGAATTTAGAAATCGCAAAAATAAAAATACATTAAAATCTCAAATAAAAATCTTTCCAAATGGTTTTTGTTTTTTTTTTTTTTTTCATCTTATCTTTATTCATAATTTTTAAATATTTTAATTTATTTTTGAATAATTCTGTTGTTTGATTTATTTTTTTTTTTGTTATTGTTATTGTTTTGATATTATTTTATCGGTCTTCAGCTGTTTTCAGTGAATCAGAACCAGCTTGAAAAATAGTTTCAAAATTTTCTTTAGCTTAGAAAAAGAAAAATTCAAAATGTTTGTACAGTGTATAAGTTAAAAGTATGTAGTTATTGATAGAAAAATGAACTAGTAGGTACTTAATGAAAACCTCAAATATTGCAAATTTTTGTGAACTAAGTATATTTGTAATTTAAAAAAACCTAAGAATTTGAAATTTGACAAAATAAATTATTTTTGCATCCCAGAATTTAACTTGTATAAACCTAACTTGGTCTCCGTAAGGATAAACAGGGAAAGCATTGACCGGTTGCTGACCCAGTGCCGCAACTGTTTAATTCTTGACGAAGTGCTTGCTCTACCTTCTCGTGGTGGCCACTGGGCACAGGTTCTTTTAATAACCATTAACTGAACTAGCTAAAACTGCAAGTGCTGAGGTCCTTCTACATGAAGGTGGGCAAAGTCCTGACAAGGCTCTCCCGCTGAGCATTTTGAGAAAACGAAACGTCACGAAACTTCAATGAGGAGGCCAAGGCACGAAATGGGATGTAGAGCCATTGAAGAAGAAGAAGAAGAGACCTAACTTCTAGGTATATGTTAAAAAAAAAAAGTTAAAAATGTAAAATTTCGGTAAATAATTTTTTTTTTTCTCAAATGTTCATATTTTGACATGACAATAAAATTGTGAAATTTATAGAAAACGATACAAGTATATTTTAGTACTACACCTCGTACTACACATTCCAACACTGTAGTACATACTTATTAAATATATCTTCTTTTTTTTATCTTTTTTCATGAAAGTAAATGATTATCTAAAAAATGCGAATATAGATTAGGTATATGCAAAAAAAAAAAAAATTGATTTAAATGAAAAATAAACTAATTTATAATTACAATTTTTTTGTAATGACTCTTACATTGAATTCGTTGGTTTGGTGTATCTTTGAAATATTTATAAAAAGGTGTATCTTTGAGATATTTATTTGGTGTATCTTTGAGATATTTATTTGGTGTATCTTTGAGATATTTATAAAAAGGTAAGTTTTATATCATTATTTTCATTTCACTTATTTTTGGAATATGGTTCAAAATTTCCTTATCTTTAATTTTTAAAAATTGAAATAAAAATATTATACATGTACTTAAGTGGAAATAATTTAGAGCTTCTTTTTTTCTTTATTTATTTATTTTTTTTTAATAAAAATTATTATATTTTTAAACAAATACTTACAAATATGTATATACATACATCATGTTATTATGAACGAATATTATTATTTACATATACCTAGACATATTATATGTACGTAATAATATATATTTTTCTATATTTATTTTGAGGTCAATTGAGTTTGGAATTTTTGTTATTTGCAAAAAAAAAAAAAAAAGCATGTATATAATTTAACCAACCAAAAAAAAAATTAAAAAATGCTGACGCACGTGAAAAATAAAAATTATAAGGTACTGATTCGCAGTTCTCTAATATTTGAATTATTATAAAACGAAGGACCAACAATAAACTTGTCTATTATTCGGCTCCAAATCTAACTAGAATTCCTCATATAAATTAAAACTAATTTAAGTTCTTAAATGCATAGTTTAAAATTTAACTGTTATTAACTGTTGAATTTTATATCTCATGTTTTAAGTATGTACATATGTATATATCATAATATTATGTTAACAATCAAATGTTAACATTAGTATTTTTAAAATTCTAGTTATACTTATATTCAATAATGGATAAATTAGCAAATATATATTATGCATATGTCGTGAGAGAATAAAAAAAAAAATCTATTTTGAATTTTTTTTTTTTTCTTCTTTTTTTATTATAAAAGAGTGAAGGTTGAAGACCTAATTATATTATTGTAAACATTTTCCCCGACACCTTTTTTTTTTTTTTTTTAATATTCTTTTTCATTCATGCTATATTCGTCGTTATTGACTTGCTTAATAACAACAAAAAAAAAAAGATTCGTTGATGAAAACAAAGAGTAATAAAAAATTAAAACGGCAAAAATATGATGATTAAAACAGATTTAAAAAAAAAGGTTTATGCCTGTGCAATAAACTTTTCAAGATGCTAGAATAACAAATAGTGAAACCAATTGCGTATAATGTGACAAAACCTTTTTGTTGTTGTCATTTACAAAATATATAATATATTACCTACAATTGAAAATCAAATTTCCAATTTATTACTAAGTATCACCAAAGACTATGAATATAATATAGAGGTTTCAGTCCCATACAAAAGAAATCCCATAGGTACAAAAAATACAAATTAAAAAAAATGAAACAAAAAATTTTAAAGCACAACCCCATGAGCTTATATTTAATTGTGTTTTTTTTGATAAATTGGCTCTCACAAAAAGCTTTTAAAACTTAAAAAATAATATAGATCTGATCTTGTTTTTAAAGTTCTAAAACCTTTTGGGAGAACGAAATTTTCAAAAAAAAATTAATATAAACTCATGACCCATGGATTTGTATTTTTTTGTATGACTGAACCTCTATTATATACATACTCTTTGGTGGGATCCGGGCAATTCACCGTACATTATTCACCGTATAGCAATTCACCGTATAGCAATTTACCGTATTGCAATTCACCGTATGAGCAATTCACCGTATGAACAATTCACCTTATGAACAATTCACCGTATGAGCAATTCACCGTATGAGTAATTCACCGTATGAGTTATTCATCGTTTTGGTTATGTATTGAGTATGTTTATAATAAGTATGTTTATAATAAGTATGTTTATAATAAGCGATAATAAGTATGTTTATAGCACATCAAAACACGATTAAAGTTATGAGTATTTCACCGTTTTGGTTATGTATTGAGACGTTTGAATTTGTAAATTTAGGAGGGGCGGCGGGCGGGCGGCAAATCCTCTTTGATGTCATGTATTATAAGTGAAGATGTATGCTTAGTAAAGTTAATACAGTCTATAATATATGATTATTCTTAATATAGGCAACTTTGTCATCTTTCCTGAGTATTTAAGTTATGATTGCAAACTAAAGCCTAAGTATTAGGATTTCATCATTACGATTTTTATATAATTTTAACCTCAATTTTAACTAAAAATTGTTGTTGAATAACTTTAAAAATTTTACAGCAGTTTAAAAACTACAATTTAATAACAAAATTTTAAAAATCTAAGAATAACACATAAGAATGTTGGATTAGTTAACCAGAAGAAATTACACATTTAATTTTTATAAACGGAAACTAATGTGATTTTTGCAGAATTTTAACAGTCAATAACATATGTATTTTATTTAATATAACTTATTGTACATTTGATGAGTTGAAGCGGGCCCAAAAAAGCAAGCCTTGAAAAAAAAAAATGTTGAATGTCAAACAATTTATGTTTCGAAAAAAAAAATTGAGCTACATACTACAATAACTCCATTATCTCAACTGAATTTAGATTGACATTCAATTATTCGAATTATATATACAATATAGTTGTTGTTATACTGTAAAAGATTTTAATGAAAAATTAATTAGAAAATATTTTTTTTTCATACTTAATTTAATTGTTTTAATATTTATCACGCTATACTTACTTATAAACCTACATAAATACATAAATGTATTCATATATATATAGGCTTGTATATAATTTTAATTCCCAAAACTTATTTGAAAAAAAAAAATAAAATTAAAAAAACATACTTAATTGTTTGTATTCGTGGTATTGGTTGTTTTATTTTTGTTTTTGTTTTTTTGACATAGGTATATATGAATAATCCATATTATACATATTGCCGCCGCCATACCATCCAACCACAATAATTTTAATTCATGTGTTCTGAAAATGTCTCAAATGATTATTCTTTTTTGGAATTTTTTCTGATTTGCAATTTTCAACAAAAAAAAAATTAATCAAAAAATTTTTGGTTCAAATACAGTAAAGATCATAAATATAGCAACTAGGTTACTTAGACAGTTTCCTGACCAAATTTACGTGTTATGTGACGCTTGACTGGAGTAACAAAATTAAATAAGGAGCTTCTTTAAGTCAACTATATTTAAAATCGTTTGAAATAAATATTTTATTTTCTCTCGATTGTACACTTTAAAACTAGAAATATCCTTAATGGTCTAATTTGAAGACCAAAATATCATAGTAAATATTATTTGTAAACAACTTAATATCTGCAATAAAAATATTTTATTTATGTATATATATAAAAATGTGTATGCATGATATGTACTTTAAATGTACATTACTTATAAGTTAATTATATTTTACATAATATATAATGAATAAAATTAACCAAGGACTTTAGCATTTGTAGTTATTAGAGCGCTACTAACCTGCATATACATGGTATAATTTTAATGGTCACGTTTGAGGGCTTGAGCTTCCGCAATTTATCTTTTTGCGTTACAGCGAAAGCATATTGCAGAATAATACTTTATTATTCAAAAAGTATTTATATATACATCCTGTCTGAATTTTATTCAAAGCTGTTTTCACGAAAAAGACAAAAAAATAAAAATAAGTAAAATTTTTTAATAAAACCCTAAAAATAATGAAATCAAATGATGTAAATTAACTCAAATATCAACACCTCGATCGATTCCCAGCAATTTTTTTAAATTATTCAATTTTACATTATACTTAACAGAGTTTAGCTTTTTCAGATTTTCAAGATTGATTTTTTTTTGTTTCAACAAACACTAAAAGTATTTAGAAAAAAAGTCATTAAAGTTTAAAAGATATAACAAGGAACAACACAAATTATACTAAGTAAGTAAGTATAAAAAAAAAAAGTGAAAATAAAAAATAATTGCGAAATACTTATTTCTACTTTATTGGTAACAAATTTTTTATTTTTTTTTTTTCTTACAAAGAGGAACAGGTGCGAAAGGTAAAACAAACCGTACAAAAATTACAGAAGGTGATTAAACTTTTTGCATGAAAGTCTTTTAAGTTTTATCGTTACTTCTAAATTTAGCAAATTTGGATTTTTTTTTTTTTTTTAGTTTTTTCATAGAGATTTTTTTTTTCAATGCGCGGTTCTTTGACCGCCAGAAGTTGCGCGGGAATTATTCATTATTAAAGTTAAAAATTTAACAAGATTTCAGCGTATGAAATAATAAAATCGATTTTCATTAATTATATTTACAAAATCGATTTTTCGAAAAAAAAATAATAAAACTAAATTAAAATTAAAATATTGTTGAATTAATTTAGTTTTGAATTGTACTTAAGTAGGTAACTTTTTTTCATCCTTTGACTGGTCTAACTATTTATTGAGTCGCTAAAATATTTACGTAAATAAAAATTAAGTAATTAAAATAATCAATTAAGTATTTGTCATTGACGTACAATACATAAATATCTGAATTTATCAATATTTAATTATTTTGATTTTGTACTTATAAAACTTGCAAATATCTAATTTGATTACACTATGAAATAAAATTGTATTTGTAGTTTATTATATGACTTCATATATATATGTCATCATTCTATTTTTTCTTTCACAACGTAATAATTTATGAGAAATAAATTAAAATTACTTTCACTTAGGTACACATAAGTAGTTAATGCTTACTATAGAAAGAATATTTATATATTTAGTTAAGTAAGTATATAAATTTAGTCAATTAGTTTATTAATTTTGATCGGCCACAAAAAAAAAAATATTATTTATATTTCAAAATATTTTTAGATTGTATAAACTTAATTTAAATTAAGTACTTAATAAGTATACTTAAGTAACTGAGAAAATAGTTCTTCATGAGTTTTCTGCCTTTACTTTCTAATTACCATATCTGGGAAACAAGCATTAATTTATAAGTGAAAATCACAAATAACTTATGTTGAATTTATTTCATACTTAATCGAAAGAACAATTATCTGTAGAAATATTTAAAAAACTACTCAATAAAGTATAGATCATTTTTATGTAAAGAATAAGAATTTAATTGAATTTTTAATTATTTTAATAATACTTAGTTATTCGTTTTATTTAACACCTAAATTTTAATATAAAACATTAATTTTGAATCTTTAATTTAAGCTTTAAATTGTTAAGAAGATCTTATTCTGGTTACAATTTGAAATTAATTATATAGAAATATAATTTAAATATGTACTTAGGTACTTATTTATATTTAATTTTCATCTCAACATAAATATGTCTGCTTTCTACATCATCGTCTGTATTTTTATTTATTTATTCATTTTTTTTTATTCTGAATTTAAAATAAAAGTTCAATTGAAATTCTTGGCATATTAAATTAAAATTAATATGGATTTACTTTTATTTATAGAATTATGATGAAAAGGTGAACATCTTTGAAATTGTTAAATTAATGCTGTGAACATTTTTCAATTAAAATACTTATTTACCTGATGTTTTTTTTTTTTTGTGTATTTTTAAATTTTATTTTGATTAACTAAATGTAGTTATAAGTTTTAAGAAATCATGAGAAGCAACAATATGAATCAAGGGCTTTTTTTTTGATTTATGAATTTTAAATGTAAACAAATTCTATTATTTTTTTTTTAAATAAAACTTTAATCTAATAAAAAATTTAACCAAAAAAAAAATCATGTTTATCAACTTTTCATTAAACTTAAAAACTGTTTAAGTGGCGCCTGTTTATTTATATTTTTTTATTACCACATATGACGAATTAGATTACGTATGTAGAATATATTATTTTAATTTTGATAAGAAAATATGCAAGCTTAAAGAAATAGATAACAAAAATTAATGTTTGAATAAAAATAGAAATTAAAATTGTATTTCTTTTGTTTTGACTTTTTAGGTATTTACAAAATGACCGACGTTTTACTAAAATTGTAAAATAAAATTCTGTTGTGAGCCCTCATTGTGAAAAATTGCAAAAAATTGGTCTTAGTTTGGCTTTTATTGTAGGGTTACTACAATCTAGACTGAAGTGATTTTTTGATATGTTAGAGAGTATATAACTGGCTCCAGGGTAGGTGAGGCGGATTTTTTAAATTTTGAGTTTTTAGGCCCAAACGAGCCTTTAAAAAACTTGAACACATTTGCTTGGATTCTGAAGTAAAGGAAAAAGATAATAAAAAATCTCAAACGCAGAAATAAAGCTAAAATACCACTCTCCAGGGCTGGTGACGTGAAATTTTGAATTTCTTTAATTTCCTAAACAATTTTTAATTAATTTCATTTATTTCTAAGAATTTTTTAATTTTTTTGGTAAATTACAGTTTCTGCACAGAAATCAAATTCAAATATAGTTTTGCGATTTTCTGGTAGAGTTGTTTTTCGTACAATTTTTGTCGCATTTTTCACGGCCGTTTACTTTCTGTAAAATAAAACAAAAAAAACTGCAAAAATAGAAAACAGAAATAGAAAACAGAATTTCAAGTGGAGGGCTCTTAAAGGAAAATCGTTTTCCAGATATTAAGCTAAATAAATTTTTATGTCCTTTAATTTTTTTTTCTCGAACATAATCTTAATCGGTTTTCCTCATAAAAAAAAGCATAATTTAAGTAATTTTTTAACATTCTTACAAGTGCACATACATCTGTATAGTGATGACATGTGAAAAAAAAGCTTTTTAGGTTTAGTCTCAATATTGTTTGCATTTTTCTCTACTTGCGCATGTTAAGTTTTAATATAAAATTTTAAAATTATAGTCTAAAAATGTTTGATGTTTTCTATAAATTAAGTATTCAATTAAAATAGCATCTTAATTTAGGAAAATAAATCTTTGTTTTTTTTTAATTAAGTAATAATGATGTTAATTTCATGCTTGAAATGTCTTTTGGCATTTAACTAAATTATCATAAACCTAGATACTTGGCTAGTAGGCCTAACTTATTATTTTTGATCAGATTTTAATATACATACATGTATAAGTAATTAAAATTATATGTTTATTTTATAAAATTTTTATTCTAAGCCTTATACATATGTCCATAATTATGCACCATATTTTTAATATTTTTTTTTTAACCAAATTTATAGATAATTTAATATGTATGTAAAAAAAAAAACGAATAAGTGCTTATAAATTTTAAGCTATACAAATTGTTAGAAGGAAATACAAAAATAAAATCTATTTTTGTAAATAGTAATAAACTTAATTTTATTTTAAATTGCATGATAGCCAATTTTTATATTTTATGCAAAAAACAGTCACATCGTGATTTCATCTTGAATCAGTTGTAACTATATATTTTTTCAGAAAACAAAAAACTTTTTCTAATTTAATTTATAAAGACATTTAAAATTAAAAGAAAACTAACTTCTATTTTTTTTTGTGTAATCTGCGATTTTAAATCATAAATATCGCACCTAAAGTTTTTTTTTTCTGCTTAATGTATAGAGTGGAAAGAAGGTCAGTGTTCGTCCTATTATTCGTAAAAGGCGTTCTTTCTTGAATATTTAATTTTATTCGGTAATCCGTGTCATGGATCAAATTTAATGTTAGTGACATTTTTTATACTTTTGTTTTTATATTTTTAAATATGCAAATGCAAATAATTGATTAGAAAAAAAAATTGTTTATATAGTGTTTTTTCATAAATAAATAAAATTAAATTATTATTGCAAAAAATTAATTTCAAAAAGTTAAAAAAAAAAGAATAGTAAATAACATAACACAAAATGTCTGCAGCAACTTTATCTTATTTACAATCAGTGACAGATCATTGTCGACTGCTGAACTCTATTGGAACTCAACAGAATTACAATTATAATGGTAAATTGTTTATGTTAACAAATTGTTTATGTTAACAAATGTTAATGTCGTAATATCAATATTATAGTTTTATTACTTTATTATAATATATTATGTTATCAAGATTTCTGGTAAGAGTTATTCGAGAAAACTCAAAAATTATGATTATAAAGTATATTTATATTTATGTTTAATAAAAGAATTACGCGCGCTGAAAAAAAAAAAATCAATTTAATTTATACATAGATTAATTTAATCAGAAATTATTAAAAAGTATGTATACTTATTACGTATTTAAAATTTAAAAATATACATTGTATTAAAAATTTCTACCTCTTAACATTTAATTTTACAATAATGACTTATTGAATTCTTTAACCAAAATTGTTGTCGTTCGTTATCATTGATGTCACATAAATCTTTTCTCGTATGAAAGCTACTTCCGGGGACATTTTATATCATAATTCTATTTTTCTATAAATTCTAAGAAATCTTTCCTGTAAACAAAGATTTACTTAAGTAATAAAACTTATGACATGCATCAAAATTATTTTTCATCATAAGTACCTACTTATATACTTATTTTATCTCGAATCAAATTCCCTCAAAATTATACTGTGAGTTCTTGGACATTTTTGAAAAATCTTTCTACCTTACATTATTACGCTTGAGTTTCTAATTTTCAATTGAGTATTTTTAAATATAAACATAATATATACACTTACTTACTTACCTATATGTTTTTATTACCATTTATTATAAATATTATCAGAATACCTAATAAGTATATTTCAGTTTCTATTAAAAAAAATTACAATCGAGTACAAAATTAAATATTTAAAATAAATTAATTGAATTAAAAAAAAAGTATGTATTATATGTGTATCCATCCGATTGCCGAATTCTCAAAAAAAAAAAATTCAGTAAAAAACAGAGAAAAGTGTGAAAATCATTCCACGAAAACCCAGTAAAAAGGCGAAAACAATTTGTTTTCCCAACTAATATTACAAAAGTTTTGGGCAATCTCTAATCTCTAAAAATAAGGAAATGTTTCAAATAATATCATAGTCATCTTATCGCACTTGACAAATTCTCTTGTACGCACTATTTCATCATACGTATAACTCTATTAAATGAGTGTTTTCGTATTTTATTCTTTAATACCAAAATTCTCAATTTCTGATTAATTCCGAAGAATCAGAAACAATTTTAACAAAAATTTGAAATAATAGAAAGAAGTGAAGAGTTCATTGAAACCTTTTAGTTTATTTAAGTATAAATTTATTTTGAAAAAAAAAATTTTTTTGGTTTTTTTTTTTTTTTTGATTTTTGCAACACAAAAAATTCTTTAAAGTCTGCAAACATAAGATTTGTTTTATTTTTTTTTTGTCTATCAGCTGAGTACTTATTTTTAGATTCATAGAAATAAAATAGATTTTAAGAAAATTGATATGAACTTAAAATTAGAGGATTTCGTTCATGTGAACAGAGTTTCGTAATAATAAAAATTGCATAAGAAAAACAAAGAAGATATAAATTTATTTATTTCTTTATTTTTATTTAGTGACAAAAATAAAAATAAAAAAACTTTTCTCAGAAATAAGGAAATATTTTTATTATTTAGTTAGTTCATCGATATGTATGTTAAACTGCGTGTTTTTTTGGCTCTTTAAAAAAAAAAAAAAACAAAAAAAACAATATTAAGGTCTATTTTCTTGAAAATCGATAAGCACCACCTATTTATTGTATATACATTAGGGTGGTCCTTATTATGGATTTTTCCAAATTTCTTTGCTCCCAGGGGCTTAAATGGTTCCAAATACATAAAAAATAATTGCCTCAAAATTCTAGCTCTTAATATTAACTTTAAGATAGTCCGCATTCCAGTCAAATTTTCTCATATAAATAACATGGGAAAAATTTCATTTGTTCTTTAGAATTCCGTAGCTCTGCGACAAATGAATCAAAAGTAATTAATTGCGTCATGTTTATTGTAAATTAAACGCTCTACAAAAAAGGTCTTTTATTATTTTTCGCTAAATCTATTGGCTTAAGAGTTATTCGAACTCAAAGTTTAATTATTATATAATTATTAATATTATCAAATATAATTATATATTTATTTATTTTATAAAATATAAAAAAAATTTCTTATAAAATTATTATTTATGGTCAAAAAAAGCGAATACAATCTTATTCTTGGAATTGTAGTTAATATGTGTGATTTTTCAATTAATAAAACAGACAGTCCTTAGAGTTTGAAAATAATAAAATAGAAGTACAGGTGAAATATGATTTAACTTTGAGCTCGAATAACTCTTAAGCCTATAGATTTAGCGAAAAATAATAAAAGACCTTTTTTTTTAGAGCGTTAAATTTACAATAAACATGACGCAATTAATTACTTTTGATCCATTTGTCGCAGAGCTACGGAATTCTAAAGAACAAATGAAATTTTTCCCATGTTATTTATATGAGAAACTTTCACTGGAATGCGGACTATCTTAAAGTTAATATTAAGAGCTAGAATTTTGAGGCAATTATTTTTTATGTATTTGAAACCATTTAAGCCCCTGGGAGCAAAGAAATTCGGATAAATCCATAATAAGGACCACCCTAATATACATACTTTTTTGATACCAAAATGATTTGAAACCAAAGAGAACAAAATGTGTAAATGCAGCATTGACATTAATTTCAAGCCGTCTTGTATATGTAAAAATAAAAACAAAATCTCGTAAAGATGAGAATCATAAGAAAAAAATTTTGTGTGAAAATATCTACTGAAAAATTGAAAATTGATTTTTAAAAAAATTAGAAAAAAATAAGTAAAAAACTAGTTTTCAAAAAAACTGAGAACAAGCCGCATGAAAAAGTAGAAAATAACTTTTTCTTCACACACAGAGGTGGACTCAGATTTTTTGATTTTTTATTTTCTGCCTTTTTCACGTTAACTAAATTGTTATTACAAATTTTTATCGATTTTTCATGCAAGTTTTCATGATTGTTGAAGATTTATCACTAATCATATCGATGAAAATTTTTACGATGATTTTCCCGCTTTTCCGGGTTTTCCATCGAATTTTCCACAAAAGCAACTTTATGCACTTCATTTCGCTCTACAACTTTGTCTCAGATTGCAAAACGCTCAAAAGCTTCCTTGGTCGGAGAAACTCCGGAAAAGCGTTTTACATGAATTTTCTTCGATTTTTTCTGCAAGTTTTCACCATTGTCGGAGAAAAAGTAATGATGCCAGTTGTGATCCTGCATAATTTAGAAAACTTTTTTACCAGAAAATTTTCCGGAAAAGTCGGAAAATTCCAGAAATTTTTTTCGGAAAAATCAGAAAACTTTGCATTTTTCCTAAAACGGATTTATCACTACTCAAATTTGTACCAACTTTTTCAAATGATTTTTTCCGATTTTCCGGGTTTTCCATGGAAATTTCCGGTTCAAATTTTCAATTCAATTGTCACGCGACATGAACCTGTGTGCCTAATTTCAGCCCGCTGTGATGACGAAAAAAGTGGGTCTACGAGAGTGTCGAAAATAGTAAAGAAATATATAAACAGACAAATTCCTGTACGAGTTAATAAGAATTGTGTCCTCAAAAAAAAAAACGAGTTTTTAAACAAAACTGAGGCCAAGCCGCATGAAAAAGTAGAAAATAAATTTTTCTTCACACACAGAGGTGGACTCAGATTTTTTTGATTAAGACATTTCTTTTGAATATTCTTTCTCTTCATGAATCAAATCAAAAAGGGATTAAACAAAATTTTTATTGAATGCAGTCGATTTTCTTTCGTTAAAATTAATACTAATTATTTAATAAATTAAATTTAAAAATTAATTTATTTTACAGACCAATCTTTAAGTTTTTTTGTAGGAATTTTCGTATATTTGTTATTATGCCTACGAGATGCTTCGAATGTATTTTTTTTACATTATGTAGAGGGCTTCAAATTCATGATTTAGAGGTGTTTATGAAAAAATGACAATATATTTTTTATTACTTTTAAATCAGCTTCAAAATAGTATTGTCTTTTTTTTGTAACTATACACTTTCATAGTTCAAAAACTAAAAAAGTCTTCTCTATTTCACATTCAATCAAAATAAATGAAAAAAGGCTTTATTTGTTTATATTTATTGTATGTATAGGGTGTAATGTGGTCGCGTGAGAAAAGTTTTTTATCATTTTATTAAAATAGATTTTTTTTTTTGTTTTCTTTTTTTGTTAAAAAAAAAAATAGTTGCAATTGGTTTTTAATAAAAAATATATACCTACTTATTTAATATTTTTTTGTTTTGTTTGACGCTTGCATGACATCAAATTTAAATGCTATAAGCAATAAAAAAAAAAATTAATAAAATAAACCGGTAATATTTATTTTTTTCTTTTTTTTTCAATGTTCTAAAATTATTTGGTTTTTAGAAATGAGAAGAAAAAAAAAATCAGGAACACCATTTTTTCTGTAAATAAAAACATTGAAATAAGACCGCGATAAGTTTTATTTCATTTTCAAAAAAGGACAAATTTTATCGGAGAGCTAATTTTATTTTTCGAAATGAAATAAGACCGCAACAAAAAAAAATCGTTATGTAGCTTATATCACGCAGCGTTGTTTCCATCCCTCCGCACAGAATAAATGTGAGTTCAAATGAAACAGAGATTTAATTAAAATTAAAATTTAAGTACTTATATACATCATTTTTAAGTTATCAAATTTTAAATACTAGGAATTTAACGTTTTTAATTCGAATATTTGATACTTGTTGTCAAGAAAACTACATTATATCTGTTTATAGAAAAAAATATGAAATATGCAATATGAAATAGGCGTGTTTAGTAAGTAGTCAAAAAATTTAAAAACCGAATTTTTGTTTTAAAATATTATGTATATACACTCGGAAATTGTCTCTTATTTCTTAATGTTCATGGAGCGTAATGCATAATATTGTAGAACGTATATAAAAATAAGGCCAACCCTGTCGGATAATTTAATTATTTTTCTCATTAATTGTAATAATATATGTATGTAATAATGATATCAGTATACATACTTATGTAAGTAAGTACTTACTTAAAAATAATAAAATAATCAATTTTACTGTAATGTAATTATCATGTATTTGCATAATAAGAACATCAATAACTATATAGGTACGGCCTCGGGTACTGTAAAATATTCACATGGCAAATCACTTTTTTCTTTCGTAAAAATAATAAAAATTCTATCTCTACATTATTTGGTACTTACATACAAAGTAATTAGTATGATTATCATCTCTATACTGCATTATATTATTTTTACACATAAAAAGAGAAAAGATATTACGTCCATAAAGTTAGCAAACCAAAATGAGCACAAACGGTCGGGATTATTACCATAATTTTGTGCTCTTTTTGTGCTAATTATGTGTGCAATTCGCGATTTTTGTGCTCATTTGAATTTTTTTTTATACAATGTTGTGCTAGCTTAAATTTAAGCTAGCACAACTTCTTAATTTATGAACCGATTTGAATGCAACCTTGACCATAATTTTGTGCTTTTTTTGTGTTATTCAATCCAATTATTCTCGATAAATTCGGATTTTTAGTTTTTTTTATTTATAGTGTTGTGCTAGCTTAAATTTAAGCTAGCACAACTTCTTTATTTATGAACCGATTTGAATGCAACCTTGACCATAATTTTGTGCTTTTTTTGTGTTGTTCAACTCAATAATTCTCGATAAATTCGGTTTTTTATTTATAGTGTTGTGCTAGCTTAAATTTAAGCTAGCACAACTTCTTTATTTATGAACCGATTTGAATGCAACCTTGAACATAATTTTGTGCTTTTTTTGTGTTATTCAACCCAATAATTTTCGATAAATTCGGATTTTTAGTTTTTTTTTATTTATAGTGTTGTGCTAGCTTAAATTTAAGCTAGCACAACTTCTTTATTTATGAACCAATTTCAATGCAACCTTCACCACAATTTTGTGCATTTTTTGTGTTATTTAACCCAATATCTTTCGATCAATTCGGATTTTCCTTTTTTTTATTTATAGTGTTGTGCTAGCTTACATTTAAGCTAGCACAACTTCTTTATTTATTAATTGATTTCAATGCAACCTAGACCATAATTTTGTGCTTTTTTTGTGTTATTCAAACCAGTAACAAAAAAAATTAAGAAGATCCTTTTCTAATAAAAATAACAAATAATTTGAAAATTGAGTCATTTATATTCAAGAGTCGAAGAAAGTCGGATCATAGTCGGATCTAAGTTGTACCGGGTGTACAAGTGTGTTTAACGTTTAATAGTAATTAGTATAAGGAAATACGCGTTTTATGTAAATACATACATTTATAAAAATGGAATTAGTCCTCCAAAAAAAATTTTTTTTTGTAGCGGTCTTATTTCATTTTTCAAAATGAAATAAGGCAGCGATGATTTTGGTCGCGGTCTTATTTCATTTATCAAAATGAAATAAGGCCGCGAGGACTTTTTTTGCGGTCTAATTTCATTTTTCAAAATGAAATAAGACCGCAACAAAAAATCCTAGCGGCCTTATTTCCATCCCCCGCTAGGGCACGGTCACCCATTATGCACAACAGCTTTTCCATACATTTTGCTTAGTTTTTCACGGTTATAACTTTACCATAGAGATTGTACAACTGGTTAAAAATTGTACAAGTGGTTAATTTGATAAAAGATAAATTGTACAACTGGTCAAAAATTGTACAAGTGGTTAATTTTATAAAAATAAATATTGTACATCTGGTCAAACATTGTACAAGTGGTTAATTTGAGAAAAAAAGGATTGTACAACTGGTCTAAAATGTACAAGTGGTGATAACTGAATTGTACAAATGGTAAATTTGTCTGTACAACTGGTAAATTGTACAACTGGTCAATTGTGCAACTGGATTATTTTTTACCAGTTGTACAGAGAAAAATGCCAGTTGTACAATTTTTTTTCGCCATACAAATTGAAAAATTGTACAATTGGTAATTGTACAAGTGGCACTCACCCGAATAGACGATTATTAAAGATTATTATTATTATTATAAATGGAATGAGACGCTAATATTTTTGTTTTTAAAACCGGGCAGACTCTAATAGGAATGGAACACCGCGGGATGTGAACTGTAATGGTTAGGTTAAACTCGACTCGACGCACGCGACGGACGCGATGCAAATGACGGAAGAAATATTAAAAATATGAAAATATATGAACGCGAACAGTCTCAACGTTAACGTAATTACGCGATTATATGGTTTGTCGCGTCGAGTTTGCCCATAATAAAACAAATTACCAAAGGTTATACATAACTTTTTTTTTTGTAGTATTTGGAATAACTAGCCAACAGACGCCGACGCGATAGCAGCAGCGACAAATTTTTAGGTGAAAGCGATCGCTAGCAGTCATAGAAGTTAAAAAAAAAAAAGGAGGTATGCACGAAAATATTACAATATTTAAAGAATATACTAGGAGGAGAATCTAGCTTAAAAATATTTATTTTACTATTGTACAAAAAAGTTTATAAAAAAGTATATAAGTACCTACTTATA
This sequence comes from Hybos culiciformis, assembly GCA_964007475.1. Lineage (NCBI taxonomy): Eukaryota > Metazoa > Arthropoda > Insecta > Diptera > Hybotidae > Hybos > Hybos culiciformis. The sequence goes on along the minus strand of OZ023275.1, from coordinate 10,536,943 downwards.
GTTTATAAATGAAAAATTTTACTTACCTACAGTTTTTTATGAAAATTGTACCCAAATGTATGTATTTACATAAAACGCGTATTTCCTTATACTAACTACTATTAAACGTTAAACACACTTGTACACCCGGTACAACTTAGATCCGACTATGATCCGACTTTCTTCGACTCTTGAATATAAATGACTCAATTTTCAAATTATTTGTTATTTTTATTAGAAAAGGATCTTCTTAATTTTTTTTTGTTACTGGTTTGAATAACACAAAAAAAGCACAAAATTATGGTCTAGGTTGCATTGAAATCAATTAATAAATAAAGAAGTTGTGCTAGCTTAAATGTAAGCTAGCACAACACTATAAATAAAAAAAAGGAAAATCCGAATTGATCGAAAGATATTGGGTTAAATAACACAAAAAATGCACAAAATTGTGGTGAAGGTTGCATTGAAATTGGTTCATAAATAAAGAAGTTGTGCTAGCTTAAATTTAAGCTAGCACAACACTATAAATAAAAAAAAACTTAAAATCCGAATTTATCGAAAATTATTGGGTTGAATAACACAAAAAAAGCACAAAATTATGGTCAATGTTGCATTCAAATCGGTTCATAAATTAAGAAGTTGTGCTAGCTTAAATTTAAGTTAGCACAACACTAAAAATGCACAAAACTAAAAATCCAAATTCTTCGATAATAACTGGATTGAATAACACAAAAAAAGCACAAAATTATGTTCAAGGTTGCATTCAAATCGGTTCATAAATAAAGAAGTTGTGCTAGCTTAAATTTAAGCTAGCACAACACTATAAATAAAAAACCGAATTTATCGAGAATTATTGAGTTGAACAACACAAAAAAAGCACAAAATTATGGTCAAGGTTGCATTCAAATCGGTTCATAAATAAAGAAGTTGTGCTAGCTTAAATTTAAGCTAGCACAACACTATAAATAAAAAAAACTAAAAATCCGAATTTATCGAGAATAATTGGATTGAATAACACAAAAAAAGCACAAAATTATGGTCAAGGTTGCATTCAAATCGGTTCATAAATTAAGAAGTTGTGCTAGCTTAAATTTAAGCTAGCACAACATTGTATAAAAAAAAATTCAAATGAGCACAAAAATCGCGAATTGCACACATAATTAGCACAAAAAGAGCACAAAATTATGGTAATAATCCCGACCGTTTGTGCTCATTTTGGTTTGCTAACTTTATGGACGTCCTACTATCTCAACAATCTTACAAAAAATTAACTTCCAATTTTTAATTTTGATCTATTTTAAATGCTATTACTTATACGAAAAAAAGATAACATAAATTCTTTATTAATTTAACATAACTATTCAATTTGAAATTAATACATTTGTTGATTTTTAACAAATGCAATAATTTCAACAAATTCAATGCTTAGAAATTTTTTTTAATTAATTTTTCTTGCTTTAATGTTTGCAAATTGGTTGATTATTTCGTCAAAATTTGCTTCTTCAAACATATCAAATATCATATCCGCACTTAAGGGATCTTATTTCATTGTTGAAGGCAAGTACTTTTTAATGAGCTTAAGTTTGCTAAAACTTCTCTCCTCACTAGCCAGCCACAGTTACTGGAAGTGTTAGTAAAATTCGTAAAGAAACATAAATATTTGGAAATGTTTCACACAAATCAATTGCAACAATTTCCTTAAAATTTCAAAAAGATGTAAGGAGTTTAAATTTTAAAACAGCTCCGCACTTTGAAATTTAAAGCATTCGATTTCATTCAGCATCTCACCGGAATCCAATTCTGAATACTTCGAACAAAGATCTTTCACTGATTTATTTAAAATTCCATCATGGATCTAGACATTAACTTTTCTCCCGACAAAAATTCAAATAATTTTCAAATAATTTAGCAAATTAACAAAAATTAATTTTGAAGAAAATTACGTAAACTTTGAATTTTGAAATTTTTCTAAGTAAAAACTGTTTAAAATTCGAAAAACGGAAAATGAATGAACGCCTTTTTAATCAAGCGCCTATTGCCTAGTTCGCCATACCCTAGTTACGGCTCTGATTGGAGCTTTCTTTTTATAATTCACAAACTATAATTAGTTTTGTTGCGTTATATATTTTTAACTCGAATTTGACATAATTATTTAATTATTTAAAAAAAAAAACATAAAAATTATGCGAATAGTTTTCATGTTTTCATTTAATAATAATATGTTATGTAGAAATGTATTGTATACAAATATAGATATACTTACTTATAATATAAAAGTATTTCTTATATGATTATTGTACAAGGGTCAGCAAACTTTTATTTAAGGATATTTAAATTAATTCATTTTTCTGATGATAACAATCAAAATTATAGTTGTACTTAAATAGGTGTTATTTTTCCATTCAAAGAAATCAATAAAATTTTCACACAAATTACCTTCTAGTTTTCATATAACTTATTTAAAGAACCTGGAAATGAGAAGGTCAAAAAACTTATTGACTCTTTTACCTAGTTATTTAAAAAAAAACAATAAAAAGTAATTCCATTAAGCTTTTTTAATACTCATATTATTATTAATTTAAAAAACTTTTTATTTGAATTTATTGCAAAAAGTTACATGAAAATGAACTAAAAATTCTTTGATTGAAATGACCAACTGACATTCTTTTAAACTTGTTAATGTTTTGCGAGCACAGCTTTTTAATAATTAAAAATCAATTTTTTTTCTAAATTTTTCACCTGAATTCAAATACAAAATTCTATTTGATTCCATTATAAATTGCTTCTAGGCTTTTTATTTAAATAAACTTCTGTACGATTTTAAGAGTTATTAATTTAGAAAATATTTAATGATTGTTTAAATCTCGGTTTAAATACATTTAACTTGGTTTTAAAAAAAAAAAATACGTTTAAAATATAAAAATGTTGTGGTCAAAATTTTCACGTAGGAAGATGTCTCAATGTTATGAAATCTTAAATAGTTAAATAACTTCATTGACATTATTTACTTTCTACACGGTCATAAATTCTTAAATATTACTTTTCCATATAAGTATGAGAATTTTTGAAAAAAAAAACAACAATAATAAATTACTTATTATTTCAGTATCATAATCAGTGTATTTGTGTTTGCATCCAAAATTTATTTCTGCAACGGAAATATTGTAGATTTTTGTCTTTTGGCATATTTAAGGCTTTGTTTATAAGAAGTTTTAACTGGTATCGGTATCCTGATAATTAAGTACTTTTATTTTCAACTAAATTTTATCATTGCACATAATAAGTATACTACAATTTTTTTTTTTGGAATTAAGTACCTAAACTTTATATAAAATATATAATTTTTAGAAGCTAGCATCAAACATAAATAAATTTAGATTATACATTGCATTGAAATTTCATTAAATTTTTCACAATACTTATTACTTAATTTAATTTTTTTAGATCATGTAAATAAGTAAGTAGGTACTTACTGAATAAATTAAGGGCGAAGAAACTATAATTCTTTTCGTTAAAACTTTAATTGAATGTGCTTCTCCGGAATCAAGAAAAGAACCTATAAGAAATTTGAATGACTATAATTAATGACTAAGTCCTCCAATAAGTTTAATATTATGATGCCGAAGCGACAAATATTTTATTAATGATTTGTGCCCTTTTTAACATAACTATTCAATTCCCATTCTTCAACAATTTAGTAGATACTTGTAGATACATTTCAAAACTTAATTGAACTTTTTTATTCAAACTTTTAAATGAGTCTGTGAGGTGAGGCATGAGTACCTGTGAAAAAAAATTAGCAGTATATTTATATTGAAACTTAGCAAGACAACCTCGAAGAAAACCTAAGAAAAAATAAAAAAATTTGCGCGAACCCTAATTTTTAGTATTAAATATTTAAGTATTAATTAAAAAAAAGGAATAAACTTTTTCATTCAACAAAAAAAAAAATTTTTGTTACACATGATTGAATAGGTACTAGACAAAATATAATCTTAAAATTGATTCACAGCAAGACATTTAGGTAACTTATTTCAGATGGTTTTAATACGAACAAAATAACAGATTTTTTTTTAGATTCGACAACAAAGTTTGGCACTAATTGAAGTTAAGTTACTAATTAAGTATATAATCTAAGTCTTACTTATTTGTCAAATCAAAGACAGTAAGTATTTAAGGAATTAAAAATATTATTTTCATACATGATACATGAAATTGGGGAATTATACTTTAAGGGCTCAATAAAAGTGCGAAAGAAAGTTTTAGATTGTAAATATGTACTTAGATCTAATATAAGTATGCCTGTTTTTAATCTTGATCCATACCAAAAACTATAGTTTGTCTTAAAATTTATGTAAATAAACTACATGTCTAATTAAGTAAATAAAATTAGGTTCCAGTTTATTTTTGCGATGAAAAATCGATTGAAAAATAGAACAAAAAATAAAAACTTCATTTTCAAGGTTTTGGTTTTGCGGGTTTTGTATACTGGTGGGTCTTGTTTGCTTTCTTCAATGTAAAATTATTTAAAATTTTTAACTAATTTAGTTTGGAGATGCAGATATAAAATTTATCGATTTTAATTATTTTCTTCTGTTTTCTGTTTTCTTTTTCTTCATAACAATAAAAAAGAAAAATTGGAAAAAATGTGGTAAAATTGAAGTCGAAATTTTAATATATGTCAATATATGTGTCAATAACTCTTTCTAATAAACTATTCTATCAATGTAATTATGAATAGTTCCCCTTATATTTCTAATTCTTTCATAGATATTATTTTATTATTGCGGTATAATGTTGTTGTATAAGTATAAATAGGGGGATGGAAATAAGGCCGCGGGAAATAAGGCCGCGACGTTTTTTTGTTGCGGTCTTATTTCATTTTGCAAAATGAAATAAGGCCGCGAATATTTTTTCGCGGCCTTATTTCATTTTTCAAAATGAAATAAGACCGCAACAAAAAAACGTCGCGGCCTTATTTCCCGCGGCCTTATTTCCCGCGGCCTTATTTCACTGCGCCGTATAAGTAAATCATTTTTAAAATATACCTTGATCAATCTCAAATTGTAAGTTTTTTTTTATTCCTTCAATTTTATGACGAAGTGCTAATTTTTCAGTTTTTGTCCTCGAAAGAAAATTGCATTATCTGCATTGTAAAACAATTTAAAAGTACATAAATATGTACAGATATAAATATGAAATTTAAATGGAAGAAAACCCATAATAATATGATGATGACGATGACTTTAAATGTCAATGTGTACTTATATTTTTTTAAAATATTTTTGTGTGCTTTTTCATAATGTTATAATAATTTTTACAAGAATTTTCAAAACTGAATTATATAAATGTACACAATACCTACATGAGAAAATATTTCTTAAATGTAGTTATCGGATGTTCATATATGTACACAAAATAGGGATGGTTTATTTTGTATACCTAACTTAAATAAGGCCAACAATTTTTATTAAAATGCATTATAAGTATATTACATTTTTTGTATTTTATGAAATTTTTATTTATAAAACAGTAACAACAAAAATAATTGAATAAACAAAAATGTTGACCCTTAATTTTTTTGAAATATTCTACCATCGATTTTACCCGTACGTTGTGTTCTCGGTTGTATGTATCTATAATTGTTTTGAAAATCGTTCTGAAATAAACTGATAATTTTTTGCCCAACTAGATATCGACTGTACTCATGCTAGTCTAAGTAGTATTAAATAAATTAATTTAAAGTAGGGAACATAAGTTTTGTTCTTTGAAAGGTGGTGATTCGAAGATAAAATCGACACCATTAGTTGGCTACAGGTTAGAAATTAAAGGTATTTTTTTTATCCCTTTATATATAGTGTACGGGTTGGTAACGAAATTCCTTATGCCAAAATTCTTTATCCAAAATTCTTTTTCCAAAATTCACTATGGACAAAATTCACCATGGACAAAATTTTGGTGGAGGCTCTTCAGCCGGACAATTCTTTGTAAGTGATGTCGCAATTATTGAGTATTTAGTGCTTAATTTGTAACTACTAGTGCCACAAAAACTAGAATTTGTGCTCGCTTGGTTTTTGAGAAACTTCGATTTTCGAATTTCGAACATGGGTCAAGGGGTATCTCTGGCCGGGTTCGAATTTGCAAAAAAATAATGACGCTATCATTTAGTGCTTAATTTGTGCCTATTTGTGCTACAAAAATTAGAATTTGTGCTCCTCAAAATTATGTAAAAACAATTTTTTTAAATTAGCCGAAAATTCCTAAATTTGAACCGAATTTTTGTTGTCGAATTTTAGAAAAGGGAAAATGCTACGATTTAGTGCTTAATTTGTGCTTTAATTTGTGAATTTTGGCCCTAATGAATTTTGTCCATAGCGAATTTTGTCCATAGTGAATTTTGTCCATAGTGAATTTTAAAAAAAGAAGAATTTTGTCCATTTGAATTTTGGGATGAGGAATATCGTCACGATCCCATAGTGTAGAAATGATGTATTAGTCAGCTGTATGATATTATAATATATAAAGAAATTAGTTAAGTAATGTTATTATAATCAAAGAAAAATAAAAATGCCATAAGTAGTTATGGATTTTGTAATGTTTGAAAATCTAGATGTAAATAATTACACGTTCCAGTCGTCTTTCGACATGCTAACAGTTCCATTTATTTAATACTTTTGGTAGCCAAGCAAAAATTAGAATACCTGTACACATAAGTAATACTAATTATAATTACATAATATAATAATCATTTCAATTAAGTACTTAGGTACCTAAAATAAAAATAAATAAAATTTATAATATTAAATACTAATAAGTATTTATTTAGCTAAATTTTTGCAATTTGAATTAAATAATTCTACTTCTCCTAAGTTCTCCGTTAGTAGACGTCAAAAAATTCTGTGGACACAGGAGTTATTTATTAAAAATTAATTCTAAAGTTTGAACTTTGAACTAAATTTTTATATATTATTAATTGGTTAAACAATTGATTAGGTAGAAATAAAATATACTTATATAAGTATATACTTATGTTTTTTATTTTTATTTAGAAAATAATATAGGTATACATATTATATAAATACATGATTCATATATGTATGTAAGTATGTATTCATTATTATATTTTTAAAAATTACTTTATATTAATATTCTCTTTGGGGGTTGTGTACATGTACATATGCAAACATATTAACATACAAAACATTTTTGTCTTACAAAATAATCAAATAATAAAACTTGTTGGGCTTACGTCACCTAAATATACAAATGAAATAAATGTTGTTTATTATTATCATTATTATTAATAACAATAATTTTTTATTTTCTTATTGAGAGGAGAGTCATGGTAAAATATTGAATTAACAAAATCTAAAAATTCGAAATCTTAAAAGAAGATAAGTAGACAACAAAAAAAAAAATCATACAAAAATTTTCTCATCACATCATTTGAACTAGATACAATTAGAAAATACACAAACTAGCTAAGTATTTCTTGGTGTTCATTTTAATTTTTATTTTATTTTTTTATCTAATACACTCATGGAAATACTTAATTAAGGATACTTGTTTTATTATACTTGTCTATAAAAGAAATTAACTATATCTAGCTAGTAAATTTTTATACTTTGCTGCACTATTGCAATGATTAACTAGTTAACAATAATTATATACTAAAGTATGTACATAAATATAATAATTTATTTTTACGCCACAATTGTTAGATCTCTAAATATATACTTTAAATACTTAAATATCTACCTACTTACATTTAAGTAAGTGAACAAGATGAATTCTCTTAAACTGATGAATATTAATTCTTATTGACTTCACAAATTGTAAGTATTGTTTCAACTTAAATAAAAACCTTCATCAGCAACACACTACAAGGAAAATGTATAATTGTGTAAGTGTACAATTGAACAAATTTAAGCATAGATTCGCTGTTAAATTTTTTTTTTTATTTCAGCTGAAATCGTTAATTTACAAGATCCTGATTAAGAAAATAACGTTAAGAAAAATTTACGATATTAAGTTTTGAACCTTCCACTTTTTTTTCAAAAATATTTTTAAGTGCGAACAAGGTAAGTATGAAATGACAAAAAATTGCACTGATCTAAATCGAGTAAAATGTGAGAGTACTGTTTTCAAAATGAGAAATGTGGCCAAATGTTAAAACCACAAAGTTAAAGAATTTAGCCCTCAATCAAAATTCGATTGCGTTTGTTAATTTCTTTCAAGATTTTTGTTTTATAGATTTTTGTCAAGTCAGCTTTAAATTTAATTACATTACGTATTTATATGTATCAATTTTATTTCGTATCAAATATTAAATTAAAAATTTTTGTAGGTGTTTTGAAAACTTTAATATTGAGTATTTTTTTTTTCAACTGAGTTGTTTTAGTTTAAGTAGGTGTATTAAGTTTTACTTTAGATTTTATTTTAATCGTTTGAAACAAGCTTTTTGGCTTTTTTCATTGAATTCTTAATTTATTTTTCTTGCAACTTTGGTAAAAATAAATGTACCTATAGATATTTCTTTGTTTCATTCAAAACTATTTTTAATGTCTTTTTATCTAAACCTTGATCAAAACATGCGTTGAAATTATTTATTTTGCCTAAGTAGATACCTACTTAAGTTATTTTCCTTTAGGAAAAGAAAGCTAGAGGGTAAATAAAAAGTAATCACTCCCAATTTTGGCAATTAAATCGAGTTTATTATCGAATTGGCAATATGAGTCTTTATCAATATTCCCAACTATACTTAGTCATTATTCCCAATAACTGATTAATTTCAAACTAATCTAAGTATTACCCTATTATAATAAGTATTAGAGTAATACTTGGATTAGTTTGAAATTAAGCAGTTATTTAGGAATAGTTGGGTAGTTGGGAATATTGACAATGAATCATAATATATTGCCTCGTACATTGCCAATACGGGAATAAATTCGATTTGATTGCCAAAATAATAAAAATTAACGAAAATTCTAAGTCATTCTAAGCCATTCCATTTCATCAAACTAAGGTTATTTCTCGAATTGGGTGCCGTGAAATAGGAGAAGTGTTATTAACGATATGGCTTTGTTTTTCAATGGAATGATTATACCAAAGAGAATTGGAATTTTTGTACGTAATTGATCTAAAAATAAAGTTTTCTTAGTTTTACTATTGTCTTCCTTCATTTTATAAGTATGTCCGTGTTCTATCTTTACCTTTGCAGAAATGAGTTGTCGATCCAATTCTTGAACCAATCCACGACGAAACGACAAGTGATATTTTTATTATAATGCTTGGTATAAGATTACTAAATTGAAAAAAAAAGTAATCTACACTTAACAATTAAGTATTAACCGAAGTCTTTTTTCTTCCATGCATTATTCTAAATTTTTACTGCCTCGTTGTTGATCTTGGTAACTATACTTACTTACGTATACATTTTTTATAATAAAAAATATTTTTTCACGGAAAGATCTGTTAGTCATAAAAATTTTTATAATCAATTCACAAACAATATAATAAATTTGAAGTTAATTTCAAAATTATACATGGCCCATAATGTTTCAATAGTTATAGTTGGAATTATCCATTGTGTATGCAGAGTTTCCATTTTTGTAGAGCAACCCAACAATAATTGTTCACCAAGTCCAAATTTAGCAAGCTTTTTTTTTTTAGCAACAACATTTTTAATTCTTGGAGAATGGTGTATTTTTCCTTATCGATATTTATGTACTGGAGGACCTGCTTTTCTAATAATTACTGAAATTATAATTTGTTTACTATCGACAGAAGTTATGGTAATGTGGTTTTGGTGCAAAATGGAAAATTTTTTGTTTTTCATGTTCAAATTGTTTTTACGAGATGAAATGGTATGCGGATTTATTATTGTTATTATAAGTATGGTAATTTTGTTTAACGTCATAAAAGCTCTGAGCTTCCATGATAAGGTATACAAGTATTTGTGCTATTTTCGTTATTTCGAATATTTTGCTACGGATTTGCTCAGAATTTCTCCATGTGATTGTTCTTAAGAAGAAAAAAAATTATATTTCGCAAGCTAACACAATGCTTGAATGTGAATTTTTTTGTAAACAGAAATATTTATTATGCTTAATAAAATTATTTTACCTATTAATAATTACTTGTTTGAGCTTTGCTTATTTTTAACTACTTATGTTCTATGTTCTGCAAATTGACGAATAAATATTACGATATTTTCTTAATACGGAAGACAAAATTTTTTCTAAACTTCTTTATCTTTTTGGGAATGTTTCACATTGAAAATCAATTTTAGCTAAAATTACCTAGTAAAGGCGTAAACAATTGTTCCCCGGATGTCCATCTTAAAATTCTACGATTTCGAGTTTGCTCAAGCTTAGAATCGAAATGCCAATATAGTTTCTGCTGCAGCCCTTTGTGTTTCCCAAAAAATTTTCGTGATGATTGAAATAACTCAAAGGTCTACTTACATCCTTAATCTAGGAACACACTTTCTTAATGTAGTTATGCATCTCGGATGCAAAGCTCTTAGAAAAAACTAGGAATTAAACAGCCTACTCACTTGTAGGACCCTAATTACTTTTAGGACCCTACTTACTTGTAGGATTCTTGCTCCACGACATCGGGGAATTTCTGACAATTACAAAAAGTTTTTAAAAATAAAATTTCAAAAATTTCCAGATTTTCAGTTGAAAGTGAAATAAAAAAATAAATCGTTTATGTAAAATTTTAAAATAAAACAAGTAAGTAAGTAGGTATCTAAACATTTTGATTTCAACTTTAAGCCAATTATGTTTAAAGGTAAATAATACTTAGATTAAGCTTAGTTAAAATTCAATTTTTAATCAAATAAAATTGAGAAAATCAATTTTTAATGGTATCAAGTTTTGAAAATAAAGATCTTTTTCTAATAATCCAAAAAATGTCAAATGTGCCCCAATGCGAAATACGTTCGATAAAACTTGGGACACTTACAACATTTATGTAATGCGCGCAATGCATGTTACTTAGGAAGCTAAAAATTTTCTTTATCATGTAGCTTAAGTAAATGAATTCAAAATATCATTTGATGATAACATTAATTCGATTGTTATAAAATTCGGTTCTATGTTAGGTTTTTTTTGAAAAGAAAAATTAACTTTGTTTAATGATCCATATACATTAAAATCATTACATACCTAATATTAGGTACTTATATTAATTTCTCAACTTGAATATACAATTTTAATTTGGAGGCCTAGTTATCAAATTTACATAAAAAAAAATTAACATGTAAGTAGTAGATACCTGAAGGAAATTATTTAGATTCTCGATAAAATTTCTAAATTTCACTTCTATGTCATTCTACCAAAATAAGTGTAAATTGATTATACATTTGGATACTCTTGAATTGAGGAGAAATGTTGCTAGAAGGTGCTTACTTGCCTACTATTTTTAATTTACGATTTGCTGAATATTGATTGGCCTGAACTTCTTAGTTCAATTAATATGCATAAGATGGGGTGGGGTTTTCATCGAACAAATTATGTTAGTTCATATGATCGTTAGAAAGTATTATAGACAAGCATCAGCTTTCTCATATTGATATTGTAAAACAAAATATAAAAATTAACTAGACAGTTAGTAGGTAGGTAGATATACCTTAGTACCTAACTACTTAGACGCCTTATCTTATCTTATTGTTCATTGGTACGATTAGAAGTGATGGGTAAGCTAGACTAGAGGTACTTTACTCACCTGTTTAATTTCTTGAGTTTCATCCATTTCTGTACAAATCTCCTTTGCTTTCTGTTTTTGATTTCAATGAAAAAGAAGAAAAAGAAAAAAAAAACCGTTTGCAAAATATTTTAATCCACTTTATATTTTTCTTTTGACGTTTCGACGATATTTTGTGTGTGTCTCTCAGCAGAATTTTAAAATTCTTTTGTTTTCATTTAATATCAAAATTTTGACTTCATTTTTTCTCAAAAAAATTACAGTTTTACTTTTTTTTAAATTTATTTTTAGATTTTTGTTTTAATTTTAATAAAAAAAAATTAATTATTATTTATTTATTAATTATTATTTTTTTTTTAATTTATTGATTTTTTTCAAAACTGCATTGCTTTTTGCTTTTTTTTTTTTTATTTTTATTTGCCTAGGAATTAATTTTACTAAAAAAAAAAAAAAGAAGAAATTTTTCAGTTTTTTTATTTTAAATTGAAAAAATAATAAAATAGAAAATTTTTTTAAATATACTTTATTATTCTATTTTTTTTTTTTGTTTTTTTAATTAATTAATCACTATAATTTTAATTTTCTAATTTAATCAATAAAATTAATTAATTTTAATTTTTTTTCGAATTTAAATTTTTAATTTTTTTTTATCGTCGTTATGTTTTTATAAAATAAAATTTTACTTTCCGTATTTTTTATTATTATTTTTTTTTTTTAAATAAAATAAATTATTTTTTTTATTTTTAATATTTTGGAATTTTCATAAAAAACTTTTATGGAAACTTAAATCTAAAGTTGAAAAAAAAAAAAAAAAAAAAATGATGTCAATCACTGCAAAAAAAAAGTATATTAGGTTTTTTTTTAAGGCCAACGCAATTTGAGTGGGCTCACAAAAAGTGGTCGATTTACATCAGCACCATTGTATTTTCCTAAGATCTTTATTTTTATTTTATTCATTATTTATGTTTTATGGGCTTTTAGATATTTTTTATTATTTATTTGGAAAACGATTAAAAAAAAAAGAGGTGAGAAAAGTACCTAGGTAGGTATAATAAATACCTGGTATGAGGTATAATAATTATAGAAAGTTATTAGTTCCAGTTGCAATTCGTGCCAATTTTCTAGACGTTACTAATATGTAGTTGTGAAAATTGACGAAAAAACTAGGTCTGAATTGTATTGAGCCTACCTAGCAATGAAGTTCTCCCAATATACCTACCTCCTACCTATTGAAACAGTTAATTTTGTTGTCTTATAGTGACATTAGAATATATCGGTAATTTGAATTAGGTACCTATTAGATTAGAGTATTGGTTACAAAGTTTGGTGAATCAATAAAGCTGTTAGGTAGGTATCTAGGTAGGTATAACTTATTTTTTGGGCTAAAGTGCAGTTTATGGGAACCACTCAGAATGGGCTGAAACTTGGAGGGGGGGTAGAGGCGGTGCCCAAACTCCCAAAACTGAAATCAGTTCTTGGGGCAAAGGCCCCGTTTCGGAGATAGGGCCCCCTAAAGTTTTCATACATTTTGTATGGGAAATTTTTTTTTTTGCTCGATTTGCCCCATTTTTTTGTAGAGAGTATAGGGGGTGTTCCAAAAGAAGAGGGGGTGGTGGGGGGCGGCGGACGCCGCAAATCCCACTGACCAACCTCCAGACCGCCCGCCCGCCGCCCCCCACCACCTATACTCTCTACAAAAAAAATGGGGCAAATCGAGCAAAAAAAAAAATTTCCCATACAAAAATGTATGAAAACTTTAGGGGGCCCTATCTAGGGGGCCCTATATAGAACTGATTTCAGTTTTGGGAGTTTGGGCATCGCCTCTACCCCCCCTCCAAGTTTCAGCCCATTCTGAGTGGTTCCCATAAACTGCACTAACGCCATTTTTTGAATTTTAAAATGGGTTGATTCTATTAACACTGTTTTTCTTTTATTCGCTTAATCAAAATAGGGTGGATACGAAATTTTTCTTCCTTACTTTAGTTGTAGAAATTAAAAATTACAACAAAAAAAACATGATTTTTATGAAAATCCCAAAATCGATTGCTTTTAGTTTTTTTTTTTTTTTACCATAATTTTTTCTTTTTATGAATTTATATTTGTGAGTATTTTACTAAACATGTAATTATAATAAAAATATTAATTTTATTATACGAAAAATTTATTAAATTTATGATTTTTTAAGTATTTTTATCTTTGACATTTTGTGTGGAATTAGCGCATCCCTAGAAAAGAAAATTTTCTAATTTTCTCTATACAATTACGACGAACAACAATGACTTTTTCTCTCGAGTTTTTTTTTTTTTTTTGTTAATCACGAAATTCTAAAAATTTTAAGATTATTTGATAATAATTTTATAATGAAGTTGTTTTAATTTTTTTTTTTTATTAAATTTAAATAAAAATTTTTGTCAATTTTTTCTAATAGAAATTTATTTATAATTTTAATAAAATCGGCACTTTATTGAGAAATAAAAAAAATATTCACAGTGAAATTTTTGGATTTGGAAAAAAAAAAGTTTCTTATTTCTTTTCTTTTTCTTTATTTTTTTCTTTCTTTTTCATATTTTCTGAACGCAAGCAAAAGAAACGTCAACGGACATAAAAACAAATGTCAGAAAATGCTGCAAACTTCATAGCATGGCTTTCCTGTTACAGCTATCCAGATGTTGTGAAGTGACGTTCTAGATAAAATAACAAGCTAAACAATTTAGTAAGAAAAGTAGAACATTAAAATGAAATTATGGTATTCTATTTCATGAAAATTTTAATATTTTTTCGCTATTTTGATTAACCCAATCAAATAGTTTGTTTCTCCCAATGAATGTAAATAAACGATGCTATGACCATAACTCTTATTAATAAAGGCTAGCCTAGAGCAAAACAACGTTCGATTAATTACGAAATATAAATGTTTTTCAAACTGATTGTTTTTTAATGATAAAATCCTAGTAGCTTGTTAGTTTTCATTTAGTTCGAATAGTTTAGCAAATAGTTCCTTTGCATTGGATTGTGATTGTAGAAACGAATCGGTAAAATAAAATAGCTAAATTTCGATAAAAAAATACGATGCTTGGCAAGACAAAGAATGTTTTCGCTTCACCACACTGTTATTACCGTTCATGCGAATGGTTGTTGTCTTCACTAATGAATAAAATACAAAAATGAAACATTGTTTTTAACTAACAATTTTTTATATTTTACGAAATTAAATTGCCTATTAACAGGAGTCGTTATTTCAAAATTAAAAAAAACAACATAATGTTTTTTTTATATTAGATTTTTTAAGTTAATTTTTTATGCACCAAAATCGTATTTAGTTTGATGTAAAAAAATTAATACCAAATAATACAAAAATCCTTTATCCTATCCTTTGTTGAGTTACCTAATTTAAAAAACAATATGTTAAAATTTGGGAATAGCATCACAGAATTATAAGAACATTTACATTTTCTTTTCAAAACATTTCTTTTTAATCGTGAGCTTACTTTGTTTGAAGATTGTACTGTTTTTGATCACAAATTCAACTTATTAACCAGAATTATTATTTGTCCAATTCAAATTTTTTGTAATTCTTCTGTTAAATAATAATATATTTTTATAATTATAGGATCGACCAGAAAAGGAGCTTTATTTTAAACTGACCATATTTGTACCAGTTAATGCGGTACAAATTCGGTACATTTTTAGTTATTCGCAAATATCTCGAAAACGGTGCGTTTTTTAACATTTTTGAGGTAGCCCAACGGTAGGTGACCATCAAATCAACTTTTATTATTTTTTCAAAAATCACTGGAACTTGAAAAAATATCAAAGGAAGCTCTTGGCATTTTATTTGGTACTCAACATGAGCTTGTTCTGACGCTTAATCAGTTTTTGTTGACAATTTAGTTACAAACAGACTTTATCGAAAGAACCATAACTATCAGTCGTTTATTTTTGTGGTGCATGTACCTACATCTTTGTATTAGAATATTAAATGAAAATAACAATATTATAGTTCAATAATATAACATTTGTAAAGCATAAGGTGGCCCTGATTTATTTGTCTCCAAATAAAAAAAACCTTTTTTATGTGATGATGGTTCACCACCCATTTTAACACAATTATTTTTTAAACATTCCCATTGGCATTGATTAGAAGATATTTTTCCAAATGGACAGTTTGATCCATAGAATCCAATTTTAGAAAACAATGATTCAGCAAAATATAAAACTGAAGCGTGATGATAACATAACATATTGAAGATACCATTACAATGTGGCTGTGCCTTTCCATGATTTGGGTAAAACTCAGCACTTCCAATGTTAAAGAAGCTATGTGCTGTGTGAATAATTTCAACGTATTTAGCATCTGTTGGATTAAGTTTCGTTTTAATTGCTGAAGAAGGAAACAGTATCCGAGTAGGATCTAAAGCAAATATAGTGTGATATTTACAATTTTTTTGTAACTTTTCAACCACATTTGCTATTTTACATCCAAAACTATGACATATTAAATAAATTTGATCACAATTGACAACAGGAAAATTGTTAAGTAAGAACTGTATAAATTGATCTATGACCTGACCAGTCTCTTCTGCAACATGTTGGAAGTATAATTGAATATAACTTAATTTCTTTGCTTTCTTGTAATTAACAAGAATAATGTTGACATTATGTCGACCTTTCAAATATGCTTCTTTTATATTTGGACCCGTCGACGTTTTATAATCTTCTAAATAACCATGAATAATAAATCTAAAAAAGTTAATTTTAAAGGAAATGGGTATTAAACTCACACACTTCCTATGATGAGAAAAAATTTTGAAAACTGTAATCAGTTTTTGAAGTTTATACTTCTTTAGGCGCGGTGTATGATATAAATGAGTAATTCTGTAGGGGGTAAAAATTTTTTTACTCATTCGAATTTGAGTTAAAAAAAAAAACGACATGCTGTACCGTTTGAATACTCAAAAAAAATGAGTCAACTAAATAATCATTTGTTATTTATAAAAACAAAATAATTTGGCGCGACAAATTTAAATTCAAATTATTTTTAAAAATCTATCGTTTACAAATTTTTTAAAATTTAAATTTTTTTTCAAATTAGGTAGTTCAATAATCATTTGTCATTTATAAAAACAAAATAATTTGGCGCGGAAAATTTAAATTCAAATTATTTTTTAAAAATCTTTCGTTTACAAATTATTTAACAACTAAAATTTATTTTTCAAAATAGGTAGGTCCGGTGAAATAAAGATTACCTGCCGAAAATTTTTTGGGCAGGGACCTACGGTTAGGTCGTGCCGGCTCAAAATATGTTAAAAAAAATTTTTTCCTCCGGTCAAATAATTAGATTACCTGACCAAAAATTTTGGATACGGAGCTACAGTTATAGTCTTCCCGCCTCAAAATATACCAAAATAATTTTTTTTTTCAAAATAGGTAGCTCGGGTGAGAAATAAAGATTACCTGCCCAAAAAAAAGGAAGGAAGTGAGGGCGGCAGTAAGGGCTGAAGAGAGGGCGGCAGTAAGGGCTGAAGAGAGGTCGGAAGGGAGGGCGGAAGGGAGGGCGGAAAGGAGGGCGGAAGGGAGGGCGGAAGGGAGGGCGGAAGGGAGGGCGGAAGGGAGGGCGGAAAGGAGGGCGGAAAGGAGGGCGGAACGGAGGACAGAAGTTAGGGCGGAAGTAAGGGCGGAAGTTAGGGCGGAAGTTAGGGCGGAAGTTAGGGCGGAAGTTAGGGCGGAAGTGAGGGCGGGATTGAGGGCGGAAGTGAGAGTGGAAGTGAGGGCGGAAGTGAGAGTGGAAGTGAGGGCGGAAGTGAGGGCGGAAGTGAGGGCGGAAGTGAGGGCGGAATTAAGGCGGAAGTGAGGGTGGAAGTGAGGGCGGAAGTGAGGGCGGAAGTGAGGGCGGAAGTGAGGGCGGAAGTGAGGACGGAAGTGAGGACGGAAGTGAGGACGGAAGTGAGGGCGGAAGTGAGGTTGGAAGTGAGGGCGGAAGTGAGGACGGAAGTGAGGGCGGAAGTGAGGTTGGAAGTGAGGGCGGAAGTGAGGGCGGAAGTGAGGGCGGAAGTGAGTGCGGAAGTGAGGGCGGAAGTGAGGGCGGAAGTGAGGGCGGAAGTGAGGGCGGAAGTGCGGGCGGAAGTGAGGGCGGAAGTGAGGGCGGAAGTGAGGGCGGAAGTGAGGGCGGAAGAGAGGGCGGAAGAGAGAGCGGAAGTGAGGGCGGAAGTGAGGGCGGAAGTGAGGGCGGAAGTGAGGGCGGAAGTGAGGGCGGAAGTGAGAGAGGAAGAGAGGGCGGAAGCGAGAGTGGTAGTGAGGGCGGAAATCAGGGTGAAAATCAGGACGGAAGTGAGGGCGGAAGAGAGGTTGGTAGTTAGGGCAGAAGTGAGGACGGAAGTGAGGGCGGAAGTGAAGTTGGAAGTGAGGGCGGAAGTGAGGGCGGAAGTGAGGGTGGAAGTGAGGGCGGAAGTGAGTGCGGAAGTGAGTGCGGAAGTGAGGGCGGAAGTGAGAGTGGAAGTGAGGGCGGATGTGAGGGCGGAAGTGAGGGCGGGATTGAGGGCAGAAGTGAGAGTGGAAATGAGGGCGGAAGTGAGGGCAGAAGTGAGGGCGGAAGTGAGGGCGGAAGTGAGGGCGGAAGTGAGGGTGGAAGTGAGGGTGGAAGTGAGGGCGGAAGTGAGGGCGGAAGTGAGGGCGGAAGTGAGGGCGGAAGTGAGGGCGGAAGTGAGGGCGGAAGTGAGGGTGGAAGTGAGGGCGGAAGTGAGGGCGAAAGTGAGGGCGGAGGTGAGGGCGGAAGTGAGGGCGGAAGTGAGGGCGGAAGTGAGGGCGGAAGTGAGGGCGGAAGTGAGGGCGGAAGTGAGGGTGGAAGTGAGGGCGGAAGTGAGGGCGGAAGTGAGGGCGGAAGTGAGGGCGGAAGTGAGGGCGGAAGTGAGGGCGGAAGTGAGGGCGGTAGAGAGAGCGGAAGTGAGGGCGGAAGTGAGGGCGGAAGTGAGGGCGGAAGTGAGGGCGGTAGTGAGGGCGGAAGTGAGGACGGAAGTGAGGGCGGAATTGAGGGCAGAAGTGAGGGCGGAAGTGAGGGCGGAAGTGAGGGCGGAAGTGAGGGCGGAAGTTAGGGCGGAAGTGAGGGCGGAAGTGAGGGCGGAAGTGAGGGCGGAAGTGAGGGCGGAAGTGAGGGCGGAAGTGAGGGCGGAAGTGAGGGCGGAAATGAGTGCGGAAGTGAGGGCGGAAGTGAGGGCGGAAGTGAGGGCGGAAGTGAGGCGAAAGTGAGGGCGGAAGTGAGTGCGGAAGCGAGGGTGGTAGTGAGGGCGGAAATCAGGGTGGAAATCAGGACGGAAGTG
Organism: Hybos culiciformis; assembly: GCA_964007475.1. Classification (NCBI taxonomy): domain Eukaryota; kingdom Metazoa; phylum Arthropoda; class Insecta; order Diptera; family Hybotidae; genus Hybos; species Hybos culiciformis. The sequence continues at coordinate 10,517,939 of OZ023275.1, read as the reverse complement.
AGGGCGGAAGAGAGGTTGGTAGTTAGGGCAGAAGTGAGGGCGGAAGTGAGGGCGGAAGTGAGGGCGGAAGTGAGGGCGGAAGTGAGGGCGGAAGTGAGGGCGGAAGTGAGGGCGGAAGTGAGGGCGGTAGAGAGAGCGGAAGTGAGGGCGGAAGTGAGGGCGGAAGTGAGGGCGGAAGTGAGGGCGGTAGTGAGGGCGGAAGTGAGGACGGAAGTGAGGGCGGAATTGAGGGCAGAAGTGAGGGCGGAAGTGAGGGTGGAAGTGAGGGCGGAAGTGAGGGCGGAAGTTAGGGCGGAAGTGAGGGCGGAAGTGAGGGCGCAAGTGAGGGCGGAAGTGAGGGCGGAAGTGAGGGCGGAAGTGAGGGCGGAAATGAGTGCGGAAGTGAGGGCGGAAGTGAGGGCGGAAGTGAGGGCGGAAGTGAGGCGAAAGTGAGGGCGGAAGTGAGTGCGGAAGCGAGGGTGGTAGTGAGGGCGGAAATCAGGGTGGAAATCAGGACGGAAGTGAGGGCGGAAGAGAGGTTGGTAGTTAGGACAGAAGTGAGGGCGGAAGTGAGGGCGGAAGTGAGGGCGGAAGTGAGGGCGGAAGTGAGGGCGGAAGTGAGGGCGGAAGTGAGGGCGGAAGTGAGGGCGGAAGTGAGGGCGGAAGTGAGGGTGGAATTATCTGACCAAAAATTTTGGAGAGGGAGCTATGGTTAGGGTCTTCCCTGCTTAAAATATGCAAAAAAATATGTTTTTTAAATAGGTAGCGCCGGTGAAATAAAGATTACCTGCCCAAAAGTTTTGGGTAGCTAGCTACTTTTAGAGTCGTCCTGGCTCAAAATATAAAAAAAAACACACGAAGCAGTCATAGGAACTGCCGAAAGAAGTTTATACTTAAAGCTTTAAACTATGAAATAACAGTGGCTATAAATGATGGGCTGCTCAGTACAAAATGTAAATTAAAATAAAAATCAGTCCAGCAGTCCAAAAGCAGTCCATTATTTGTAGTCATTGTTATTTCATAGTTTAAAGCTTTAAGTATAAACTTCTTTCGGCAGTTCCTATGACTGCTTCGTGTGTTTTTTTTTAACTGAGTCTGTATGATGATGAATATTTCGATTATCGACAAAATGACTGTATAAAAGCTAAAATTACTTTAATCCAAAAAGAGTAAGTGGCATATTCTGCATTTAATATGAATTTCACTAGATGAAATATTTTTGCATAATATTTTTTTATTTTAATTTTAATTATTTGTTTTTAAATATTTACGTTTAGAATTAATTAATTGTTAATAATATTTAGATCCTTTAAATAAATTATAAATTCTTCTATCTTATAAACTTTGTGTTAGAATATCCAAATAAAAAATAAATGAAAATAACCTTGTTCCCAAAAATGCATTAAAATTTGATTGTTTGATTGAAGTAACATTATTTATAAATAGTTGTTGCTCAATGTATGGATTCATTTGTGTGAATAAATAGAATTGAACTTGATGATCATCATAATTATTTCCAGCACACAAATAAAGTTCTTGGAAATATAAAGACTTATTTAATTTTTTATTCGTAATTTTATAATAATTTTAGTAGTATTCTCATTCTGTCTAATTGATTCTTCTACAAATCGATTGCTCAACTGCAATCTCCTCTACCACAATCACAACAATATTTGTATTATTATGCTCGTCATGAAGCAGGTTATGCTGGATATTTTTGTCAGAAACAGTGTCCAACTATACAACTTCTAAAGAATTGGGGAAAAAAGTGTACATTCTGAATATAAGAATAAATATCATTGAAGCTTATTATTGCCCACAGGTTAAATTAATAAAATTTATTTTCAAAATTTTCAGATGTTGATTTCTGTCCCGGAAAATAAAGTTAAATAATATACATACCTAGCTTCAGTAACCAGTAGAGTTGTAGAAGAATTATGTCTGATTTTATATCACGCATTCAGTTTTTTTTTCTTTTTTTTCCTTTTTGTCAGATTTTTATTTATTTTAATTTTCGCCAATTCGGTACTGACTTAATGTGTTCTTTTTCAATGAAAAAAAAAATCTAATTTATAATTGCTCGTTTTTTATAACTTTTATCTATTCAAATTTTACGCTTGACAATTTTTTTTTACAATTATTTCTAAATATTAAAATAATTGTTTGTTAGTCGACATTAGTAGCGTTGAGACAGGAATGAACTTTAAATCTAATATTTTGTTTAAAAGTGTTTTAAATTAGTTAGAAATAAAATTTCTAATTTAAACCTGGCCTGATTGTAATATATAATCTCCTTAATTAATTAATCAAAAATTTTGAATAATTAATATAGTGGCGGTCAAACTTTCTGTTCTCATGATACAAGTCACTGTCACTGACAATCAGAGAGTTGAACCGATATTTATTTCGGTTCGGTTTTGGTTTCGTTCCTCAAATTTTTTTGTGTTCCGGTTACGTTTCGGTTTAGTATTTTTTTTTCGTTCCGGTTACGGTTACGGTTTCGGTTACGGTTACACTATTATTTTTTTAATTTTTTCTAAAAACTGACAAAAATGCAGTAGAATAACATAATCTAAAGCGACATAAAATAAATTGCCTTTATGTCATCTCAGTATTTTCGGGGACGGATTCTTTGGCGTTTTCGTATGTTAAGTATATACAAAATATATACATTACATTATTTTGTAATATTTACAAATATGTAAAAGGGGGAGTTTGAAATAGTAATTTTACCTACAAAATTTTTCATGCAAAGTTTACTAATTTTAGGAAAAAATTCATTTTGTGTATCTTACACACATGAAAACCCTAAAGAAAAACGAAATTATAGCGGCACAACAACTTTCTATTATGAATTCAGATACAAATATTAATTACAAAATAAAGAACAAAAAGGACTTGAAATAAATTTATCTGGGACTTAATCTAAATTTAGTTAAGCTCAACACTATACAACACTATAATTACATATACGAACATTGCGGATTTTCATTTTTCGGATTCTAAAATATATCAAAAATAAGTTAAACATTTTTCTTGGATGTAAAAAAATGTCTAAATGTAAGCACAATTTTTTCTTTTGTAAAAAAAACTAAAAGAACGAAAAAGAAACCGAAAAAAATTTCGTTCCGGTTTCAGTTACGGTTTTTCGTTTTTACTAAATTTCGGTTCGGTTACGGTTACGGTTTGGCATAAATTTTCGGTTTTTTCCGGTTTTCGGTTTTCGGTTCAGTTCCGGTTCAAGTCTCTGCTGACAATTGAATAGTTTGAATTGAAATTCTAAATTATAGAAATCCCTTTTCAGGTTATAAATACTGAAAATCGGAAACGAAAAAAAGTTTTTATATGTTTTTCTTTGTAGCAAAAGGGTAAATAAAATGAAAAATAAAAAATATTATCGGCAAAAAAACAAAGTATTAGTGGTGACCAATTATAAATTAAGATAATGCCTGCTAAGCTATTTTTTTTCCTATATAATACTATAGAATCGAAATTCATATCAAAGTGGTAATCACCTTGTAAATATATTTTAAAAACTTTTATCATAAATTATCTATTGACCGCAAACAGACAAATTCATCGAAAGATAAAATTTTGTTTTTTTTTTTGTGCAAAATATTTATAATATATATTTTATTTTTAATACACACATATATATTTTTTTAAGGACACTTTTTTTTGGCAAACAAATGTGACCTGAGCTTATTAAAAATAATTTGTTTATGTGAATGTGTCTGACCCAAAGTCTAGCTCCCCAGAGTATCATTTATTTTTAAAAAAACTCTACATTTTCAAAAAGTTTAAAACAAATTTTCTCCATATGTGATGCTGTACATTATATATATAACAAAAATATTATTTTTAACAAAATATAGAAAAAAAAAAGGATAAAAAGGATATTAAAAAAAAATAATAGATAATATAATTTATATAATATAATATTACATTTAATACATTTTTTTGTTTTAAATATTATATTTTTTTAATGGATATAGAAAATTGTACATATAAATTATGTTGGAATGAAATATTAATCTTTCTAAATATCTGAAGTATTTGATTTGGAATTCTGGAGGATGTCCCAAAATATTTAAAAGTAACACTGCTGCAAATAAACAGGATTTCGGATTTGCGAAATACTATGCTGTCTTAAGTATTTTTATTCGAAGGAAAGTTTTTCAGCAAACAGATAAGTTTTAATTGACTAATTTTTGATATCGTAAAAGATCGTATTAAGATCGAAAAATCTATTCATATAAATTTTAAAAGTCAAGTATCTAGGGACAGTAGAAATCCCGTTAATCCCGTTTTCAATTGAAATTAAGGTTTTAGTTCGATTTATTTCAACCTTGCAAAGTTGAGAAAGCTTCTCGAGATAGATTTAAGAAATTATTTTTTTTTATTATTTGGTTAAATTAAATGAATTGAAGGAAAAAATTATTAATTTATTTTTTCGTAAAAATTTCAAATCATATTTTACAAAATTTTACTCAAATGTAGTCCAAATCACCAGGGAAATATACTTAGGTATGTGGAAAATAAAAAAAAAATATAATTTTTTTTTTTCATTACAAATGAAAATTAATGATTCTTACCCTTTATTTTGTATATAATATAGATATAAAATTATAATTTTAATACAATTTTTTTATAAATCCTTTTTTAAATTTTCTTATATGTTTGTGGTGTGTTTGTTTCCTTATATACGTTTAAAGGAATGTAGCAAATATATTATCCAAATATTATGCATTTTTAGAAGCGACGGAATTCGGTCTATAACAAAGACCTTCCAAATGTTTTGCAATATAAAGTAGAGCTCAGGTGTGAGGTGAATGACATATGTGTACTCTGTACTGGTAGTAGAGTTTTCAAGTACGCAGTCAAGATAGTAATTCTAATTATACAGCAAATTTGATAACAACAAAGGACAAATAATATATAAAAGTTTATTTCGATTACTTGAGTTTGGATGCACGATCAAAGGCCAGATTATGCATTTTTTTAAGTATAAATTTTTAAATTATGGACATTTAAATCACATTTATATAAAATAAACCATAATTTTTTTCTATTAATTCGTTATAAACATATTCGCCCGCCAACCATATGATTTTAAATTCATTAAATTCCGTTTTTTTTTTGTTCTTCACTCATGTCTTGTATAGTATATATATACATACTTAAGAATATATGAATATAATCGAAAGTTTTCATTTTAAAATAAAACAAAAAGGAAATAAAACTTTGAAGACACCCCGAGGACATATTTTACACATAATTTTGTTTAAATTTAACTTTCAACGCAGAAAAAAAAAAATTTTAATATTTATATCTTTTTTTTTTATTTAAAACTATATATTCTCACTACTCACTAAAATGTTTAATTTTTGTAAGGAATCACGTTTTGAACTGATGAAAAAAGTTTTAAAGTTTAATATCTATCTGTATCTGTACCACGCACTAAATATTAAAGATAATTTTTTTTTGGTTTGTAATTTTTGAGTTAGTTTAGTAATATTGTGTCCTTATGCAATATGCAAATAGTCACATCTATGATGATGAATAACTCTGTGATTCAAAATGCATAAAAATTTAAATTTTGAATTGAGTTTACAATGTTCTTGAAATTGTTGTAGATTTTAGTGAAGTGAGAAAAAAAACTTTTCCAACATTGAATTTGAAGCTTATCTCTATTGAAGAGAGTTTCTCCTTATTCACCCTCTCAGAGTTATTGTTAATAAAATTTTTTATAAAAAAATTATATATATAAATACAGTATAATACATATTAACATACAATATAATTTTTATTTTGCTGAATAAAAAAAAATTTGCAAAGTTAAAATTACCCTTCTTTAAGTAGTTATAGTATTTTTTAGTTAATAAAATTTTATTGAACATATTTGGCTTTAGTACAACAATATTAATAAAAAGATAAAAAGTTTTCTAAGTTTTCTTTAATGTTTTTTGTATATGGTATATTATGTAGAAATAGAGGTAAACTTAATTTAATATGTTTTTATTTGTTGGCAGAAAATAATATGTGAAATGCTAACACTTTTTTGATGGAGTAATAAAGGTTGTTAAAATAATACTGAATTCTTACAAAGTTAACTTCCTTGTTAATTTTTTTTTTTGTTTTAACATCACTCAAGGGTAAAGTTAAAGAAATTACTTTTTATTGGGAATTGAGAGAGAGTATATAGTTTAAGGAATATTATTGAGTTCTTCTAGAAAAATAAAAAAAATATCTCATTAACCCAGAATTATTTCATTCCCGACTCTTCTATCTGCGCCTTCACTAAGTTCATAAATCCTTCACAGAAGATAAAATTATTTAAAATAAGTCTTACAATCAAAAATAAAAAGCTTGACTCTGATATACATTTTAATTTTTTGTTAAAATATAATAATTATATAACAAAAAATAATAAACCAACATTCAAAAATAAAAACGTGCTTGAGTATAATTAAATTTAAATTAGAATAAATTTTTTTACTATAAAATATAAAAGATTATAAATTACAGTTTATTTACGATCCAGAAAGCTTTAAGAGCCCTCATTGTGAAAAATTGCAAAAAATTGGTCTTAGTTTGGCTTTGATTGTAGGGTTACTACAATCTAGACTGAAGTGATTTTTTGATATGTTAGAGAGTATATAACTGGCTCCAGGGTAGGTGAGGCGGATTTTTTAAATTTTGAGTTTTTTGGCCCAAACGAGCCTTTAAAAAACTTGAACACATTTGCTTGGATTCTGAAGTAAAGGAAAAAGATAATAAAAAATCTCAAACGTAGAAATAAAGCTAAAATACCACCCTCCAGGGCTGGTGACGTGAAATTTTGAATTTCTTTAATTTCCTAAATAATTTTTAATTAATTTCATTTATTTCTAAAAATTTTTTACTTTTTTTGATAAATTACAGTTTCTGTACAGAAATCAAATTCAAATATAGTTTTGTGATTTTCTGGTAGAGGTGTTTTTCATACAATTTTTGTCGCATTTTTCACGGCCGTTTATTTTCTGTAAAATAAAACAAAAAAAACTGCAAAAATAGAAAACAGAAATAGAAAACAGAATTTCAAGTGGAGGGCTCTTAATGTTTTCGTTTGTTAACAACAGAGATCGATCTAAACAAAAGTTATAAAAAAAGTTATAAAGGTAAATATTAGAAGATATGTAGGCAGTGAATATTTTTAATTTCAAAGTATATTACTCCTGAAAAAAATAAGATTGATGACTAGGGGTCTGCATTATCGGTTTTGATATAATTATTTTTAGTAACAAACTTAACCTCTTATTTATAATAAGAGAAAATAGGGTATTTTGTTTCTCAAAAAATTATAAAGAAAATACAAAAGGTTAAAAAAAATTTGTTAACTTTAAAAATGAACTATTTTTAACTATATTTTCAAATCATTATTTTAATAGAATTTAAGTTTTTGCTATTTTTTGTAACTATAAAATATATTATAAAATTTATTAAGCGTCTTAAAATAAATTGAATATTGAAATTCTCCTATAACAAATTTAAAATAAATGCATAATGTAAAGTATAACATTGTATAATAATTTCCAATATTGCGGTAAAATTACCAGGATAATCAATACAAGTAATATCGAAATAGTATGTAGACTCGACATTTGCATTTGTAACAGATCAAAGTATATAAGAAATATTTTTAGAATACATTTAATTTTTAGACAAAAAACTGTGTGTTCAAATAAACTTCATTATAAAAATAATCAAATTTAATTTTACCTAAATTCTCTCTCACTCAAATTTTTTTCAAACTTAACTCTTCTTTTCTGGTTGTCCAAGAATTTAATGCTTTCGACTTTTCCTTTTTTATTCTTTTATAATCATATTTATTTCTTCACGAATAGCCTCGTATTTAATTCCGAAAGATATCTAAATGAAGTTAATATAAATGTCAGAATCTTCCTTAATTTGTCAAAAAAAAAATTATGTTAAATTTAAATTACTTTTGATAAATTCGTCTATTAAAAAAAAATCGGATTCTGAAATAAATATTCCGAATCTTCGGCGTAAATGATAATGTGTAAATGTGTAAATGATATATATGTGTAATATATTTGCAACTTTGATCATTACAAGTTCTACTAACCATTGCATTTCAATATATATTAAATATTACCTTGATTTTTCACCAATAGACATATTTGAAAAACTCATTTAGTAATAACTAGAAAAGAGGTTATTAATTTTACCTAAATAACTAATAAAATGAAGAAACCTGTTACGAGGAAAAAATTCCAATAAAAATTTTATTAATATTTTATTCTTTCCTCGAAAGTTATGTAGATTATCAAATATAAATTGAATTTGCAAATTCACTAAAGATATCAAAATGTCTTTTTGATAAACGTGTCATTTGTTACAAAATTTTCACTATGATGCAAATGATTTTCCTTTTTGTGTGCAAAAAATAAAAAAAAATTTCATACCTAATATAAAAAAAATTTTCACTTTTCTCAAAAAGGATTAAATTGAATAAAGATTGTAAATATACGGTTATGCGGTATGTCAATCAAATCTAAAGTTATTTTAATATTAACAATTTTGAAAGTGTTAAGTGATTTCACTTTTGGAATGAAAAGAAAGAATTTTAGGGGCTTTAAAATTGAAATTCTAAATTGATTTGAAATTGAATTATAATAGAATAATTGATGATTTGAAAAAATATTTATATATGTTGATGTGTAGGTATATACTTATACACGTATTGGTAATATTTTCAATTGAAATAAAAATTATATAAATTTTAGAAATAATTTGATGCTTTATGTTGTGATTGTGAGATCTTTTAAATTAGTGCATAATTGCTAGAAAATTACAAAATTAAAATAGGAATAACTTAGAACAAGATCCAATGAAATATAAGTTCCTGGTATAATGAGACGTTGATGCGCAGAGTTTATTGTTTTTCACTATATATATAATAGAATTTCAATTTTCTAATTTTAATTTTTTTGAAAAAAAAGTTTAGAATTGTTAATTATTAATGTTAAGTTTAAAAAAAAATTAAATGGACTTGATTAGTATTTTGTCTTTTGTAGTTTGAACTAAACTATATAATTTTAAATTTTATTCTTTGAAATATTATGGAGAAAAATTGATCCTAGAGAGAATTTATTTCCATTTTAAACACTGACTAGCCTTATAAGTGAGCTAGATAGAGAAATTATAATTTTTTAAATTATTTATTAATTTCGATTCTTCAGTTGCCATTGAACACCATATTAAGTTAGTTAATTCCTGTATCTATGTAGTACCTCACATTTGGTTTTTCAACATAGAATAAAATATTTATTGTCACAATATTTAACTAATGTCGTCCGTCAAAAAGAATTTATAACAGAATTTCTGGAAACAAAATTTATATGATTGTGGGCATTTTAATATCTCCTGTGGGGATAACCCCATAAATGAGGTATCAAATGCATTTATACTTGGACATTTGTCAAATTGCTAATACCAATAATATTTTCTTTTATTTAGCTAACCTTTTGCTAACAAATTTATAGCTTTTCGTTTTTTTTTTTTTATTAAAAAACAATAAAATCTGTTTTCATTTTTTTTCCAATCCCATCATAAATAAATAATTTTTGAAATTTTGTATATTTCGTAAATCCTGAATGGTCGATAGAAGTGGATGTGAGTTAAAGAATTAGTAGATTTAGGAAAACTTAGATAATTTGGTTAAATTTTGCTCATAGGAAGTATGAAATGAAAAAGTTTGAACTAAAATATTATAATCCTAATTGTGATGATTATTAGTAAAGTGGAACAAAAATTACATTTTTTTGGAAGATATTACTTTTAATAATTTTTTCAAAAAAAAAAATGTATGCCGCATATTCTAAATGAGTTAAAATAGATATTTCTATCTTGTATCTTTTATTAAAAAAAAGTGTATTTAAAAATACGGAAAAGTTTATTAACTCATACAAATACATAGCTAATGAGTTCTTAAAATGGAATGCATTTCAGAGAAAAGGTATTAAATATTTCTGTAAACTTGGCGTAGAGGGAAACCTTCACTTCCCAATCTTTTTGTTTACTTCAGGAAATGAAATTCTTTCATTTATTTCAATATATATATAATAGCATATAACATATAATATTATCATTTTGTTAAATACCTAATAATTCATCTGTTTCTCTTTAGGAATGTCGAGCACCCTAAATTTGTTTTTCAAGCATAATTTCAAAAATCGAATGAAAAAAATTCAAATCTTAATATTTTTCTATTTTGTGATTACGATGCAGCTTCAATAAATTTGTTTATTTTCGAAGAAAATACTTTTTATGGCAATTTTATGTGATAATAAAGAGGTTTAGTTTTTGGTAATTGATTAACATTGGACACCAGAATTAGATAAATTTAAATTTTTTATTGGTTGATGATGAAAAAAAAAAAAATTCAATTTATCTTATTAGAAATAAGGGATAATGGTAAGAAATAAATAAAAATACGGAATTGAATTCTTTAAAAAAATTTAACTTGAAAGAAAATAATTCAAACAATACAACGAGTAGTTAGTGTTAGAAAGAGCGGCCTTTAGATGGTCGGATGAATCAGATAAATAACAATTTTTCATTATAAATTTGGCAAGAAATTCTACAGATATTGTAACATTATTTGAAAATTATTTTTTAACCTGAAACATACTAAAAAATTACGTATTTAAAGTACATACATTTTTCTGCATATATATTTCTAAAAATTATTCTCAAAATTTCATTTCTCATATTTTATATTGTTGACAAGTTATATTATTTATTTTAATGAAAACGAACTGAAAACTTTTTTATTTAAGGCTTTATTTTATGATAAATTAACATTTTTAATATGTATGTTAATTAACAGAAATTAAAAAGGATCACGTCTTTTAATTTATTTAAAAAAAAAAAAAAAATTTTATTGTTGAAAATTTTTCCCTTCAATTTTCATTAAATTAGAAAAAGAAAAAAAATATTTTCTTATTCTTAAAAGTTTCTGCGTGACGCCTAGAAAACCTGATGTTTTTTCGTTATTATTTTGTAAATTTCAAATTTTATTAAGTGCAAAAATCTGTTAAGATTTTCTGTTGAATTCCCAGAACGTATTACATATTCATATATGTTGGTTATCTTATAATTAAAATTTGTTACATGAAAATCTTATGCATTGAAATGCTTATACAAACTACAATATAATAATATTTGACTTACATATTATTATGTGTGATGTGTGTATTTTTAAAATGAAAACAAGAAAATTATTTTGAAAGTAACTGCACTAGATTATTTCCATCAATAATTAATAAAAATGGTAAATTTTTTTTTAAAAAAATACAAACACTTATCTCAAGTGGACAATTGAAAAATTCACACAAATTCCAGCCCGAGGTGGGAATTGAACCCACGACCGAACACACTGTAGGATAATGACAATACCACTACACCATGACGGCCGACACCATGACAATTGCAGAATATAGTGAGATTGAAATAGTTTAATTGGTCATTTATTTGTGCTAAATCCGAGACAAAACTTGCTCGTTTCTACATGTGAATGTCAATGAAAGATTGTTACCATGACAAAAGTTTAAACAAATTAATTCGTTACAAACAAATTAATATTCAAATAATGTTCAGAAAACATTATATTTCTATATTAATCTATTCTATCAACATTAAACTATATTTTTTTAAATATGTTGTTATTACCAATTAATTATTTATTTCACTTGATTATTTTTTATACATATACATATATGTCAATTGAAATTTGATCTAATATGTAGAATCAACTTTTGAAACTTAGTTCCTTATCAGACGCTCTTGTGGTAAAATTTGCTGGAAATTTCGACTCTAAAGTGTTGCTAAACATATGTTAAAACAAAAGAAAGATATGTTAAAAAAAATAAGATAAAAAATAAAAATAAATAATTAGACGACGCCGTCGCATTTTAAAATGACTTGATAAAATGTCCAAACAGTCCCTCTCGAGGCAAATAGTAATAATTTTTATTGAAATTTGTACGAAAATTGATAAACTTAAATTTTATTTGATTTTATAAAATATTAAGAAAATGTTAATTTTTTATTATTAACTAATTAATATTTTATAATCCAAATAAAATTTAGATTTTCATACTAATTTCAATGTAAATAAAACTCTTGTATAATTTTGTCAGCAAAGGTGCTATTCGGTACTTTATATAATTCAATATTGAAATGAAGTTTTTAACCAGCCACTTCGTGAAGGCGTTAGATATTTCGATGTTAATTTGGAAAACCAATTAAAAAAAATACAAATTGCCCTCGATATTGTTTAATTTTTTGAATCTAAATTCTATTCTTATGTTATTAGACTCTCATGTAGGTAACCCCCATTTAGACAGGCTGTTTTCGAAGATTTTTTGATTTGCAAAAAATCATTAATTTTATTTTTTAGGGAAAAAAAAATAGAAGTCGATCTTTTAGTGTATCGTTGTAGTGTTGTTCACAATATTAATATAATTTATTCACAGAGCTTAAAAAGTTTGTAAATTAAGAATATTCGCGAAATAAATTTATTTATTTTCTTTATTTTTTGTATTCCAGAAGACCGGAAATAATTTTTGAAACAGGCGATTGAAAAAAATTAAATATATAAATTTCTACATAAATTTGAATTTAATCACTACTTTGCATG
>OZ023275.1:9199876-9241303 GCA_964007475.1 Hybos culiciformis | reverse complement strand
TTCATACACCTACTATATAGGTAAAAAAAACTAATAAAAATTAAATTTTTAGTTTTGGTACTAATTCAATTCACTAACTACAAAAAAAAAATATTATCTGATGTGAAAGCCGGAAACAAAAATTAAATTTATGCCAAAGCAATTAAAGTTTAAATAAAAGTACGTCTTAATTTTAAAATAGGTATGTTACTATTGTATTAAACAATTCCAGAAGTATATTTTATTCACTGCTCTTATAATTTTTTAAATTTTGTTTGTAGTTTTATTAAAGTTATATTAGCGACATAACTTTGCATAATCAAGTGCGTAAAAAAAGACAGAATTTGTTTCTTCTTCTTCGATGATGATAACAGTTTTAATTTACCGAGCTGTTATACCAAATCATCTATTAAAGTCTTCCTTAATTAATTTTCCGGATAATGCCTTCGCAGCCGGTAGGTATATAGTTTATTATAAATTTTATATAAAAATTTAATGAAATCAGATTAAAAAAATAAAAATGTGTATTGAAAGCTTGGTACGAATTTTCTATGAACATGGTCATTTTTTTTTTTCAAATGAAATTAATTTAAAAATTTATTAACATTAAATAGATATTTAATAAAATTAAATTCACATTAAGATAAAAATCATCCCACACCATTTTTGTTTTCATTTCCTATTTCGTAATCAAACAGTTCCCCATCATATAATATTGTCATTATTAGAGTAAATTAAAAATCACGTAAAAGGATATAATGTATAATAATATATATTCTAACCCTAACTTCAGAATTCCTAACTAATTTCCCATACCAAAATAAAATTAAGGCAAAATATATACATAATATAAAAAGTTTATTGATTAAAACTCAAACCAAAAAGTTTCATTAACAATTTTCTTTTATTCGGTTTAGTATAAGTATACCTACATATATTCAAAAAAAATTTCAAATAATCACGTACAATTAGGTTACACATAAAGGTAAAGTAAAAATTTATATAATATACTACTACTGCTTAATGTTCTTAAACTCCCAAGATAAATAATAATTATTATAGAATGTGTTTTTTTTTTCTGGTTTGATTCGCGAGATCAATTTCTTATTTATATAATATCATCTTCGTTTTACAACAAATACAAAATCTATCGTCCACCACTCAAAAAGGAAATTGTTAATTGTTAGGAAGGTTATAACCAGCTCGCGTTTGTGCTGTCATTGATGGATGAGAAACTGCCCCATTAAAAATAACTTCAACGACGAGTAGTTCATTGGTAAAGTGAATTAAAAATATAAATTTTTTTAAATAAATAATTCATTAAAATACATTAAAATTTATATCACTCCAATTTAAAATTAAATAGTACAATTTAAATTCATTAAAATATTTTTCTTTTAATATTTATTTACATCGTAATTTTTCACCAAAACCTTTCTCATAAAAATACCTATATCCGGAAAATTTTTTAAAAATTATTTTATTTATCGTGTTTTTTTTTTTCGTCTAAAATTTATGCCGGAAATATAAAGGTGTCATGTTTTTCACTATATAAATTTTCCTTTTTTTAGAAAAAAAAAAAAATAAATTATAATAAATTGTAATAAACTTTGTTAAGGAAAAAAAAAAAGATGAATTTTTATTTATGAAAAAGAATGTAAACACGTAAACAGTATGGTAGTAGAAATATACATTTCAATAATATTAAGCTTTTTTTATTATATTTGTAAGAGATTCAGGTATTAAAAAAGGACATTAAAGATTTTGAAAAGTTAAAGTTTTATTTTACTAAATAAGGGTACCTAATTTGTTGTTTTTTGTAGTACCTACTTAAATTTTTGACAAGTTGTAAAAAAAAATCGGTAGATATACATTATTCGTAACCATCATGATTAAATTTAATCCGATAAAAATAATATAAAAAAATAACACAAAACATCAAAAAAAACTCACTACATCGATAAATATCAGATAAAAAGACCACAATTTGAATACCCAAAATGTAAAATTTACATATAAGAATCAAAAAATGAGTACGATTTAAGATCTCATCTCTCAGATAACATTGGAATGATCATCAAATCAGATTTAAAGCTTACTAAAGCTCTGCTTTGAGATCCACTAAAGTCAACCCCTTAGAAAATTCTCAATTACTGTGATTTCAAATTTTCAATTTACAACTTTTTAGCTTCTAGAACTTATAGAAAAAATTTCGTCGACATATATAGGTAAATCAATTTTATCACATTTCATGTTATTTTAATAATTTTTATTATGCTTTTGTGCATAATTTTATACCTATAATACCGTAATTTAATTTTAAATTGTAACAAAAATATAACACTCATTAACTTTCATGTTAAATTAAGAACAGAAAATTTATAATTTTTCACGAAATAAAAATAAAAAGAAAAAAAAAACTAAACCAAAGAACACTTACACTTCAGTTGATAAAATACATTTTCGCTGTTTCATATTATTTTATTTTTCTAGTAGAAAAAAATGAAAAATAATAATATTCTTAATTTGTATATACAGAAAACTTGTAATTTTCACTTAATATGGCAATTTATAAGAATATTTATTTTTACGATCTACATACTTTTTAATTGTAATTTTTTATGCGTTTTCTAACATAGTATAACTAATTAAAAAAAAAAAAATATTGAAACCTTAAGTTATAGCTTGCCCTTGAGATGTGATATGAGTATGTACTATGAATACCAGAAACTTATGTTTTATGAAATTGTTATAACTACGGTTTGTTAGAATAGTATGATTTGAAGTTCAGATGTGAGTGAGAGCAACTGCTCGATTGCTTTGTTTTCGTACTCATGAGGTGAGAAGTGAGAATAAAAGAATATTACGGTATTTTAACCATTATGTTGGAACCACTTATGTAATAATATAACTATTATAATTTCATTATTTTCTTTCTGTACCAAAAAAAAACTTATATTTCAACTTAGATTAGAAAATTTAATTACTTAAAAACTTTTTTAACATTCTTCAGTGACACAATTTTCCCTATCTATTCAGCGAGTTTTTTTTTTTTTTCAAACTTGGAAGACATAAGAAACTTAGAAAACTTTACCATAAAAAAGATTTTTTTTTCATTCAAATTGGTTAACTCATTGGAATATTCATTCATCAGAAGTTAAATAAAGTATCTACTCCATAATTTGAAAAACATAGAATGTTTTATAAATTTGAAAATTGTTTATAAAATTTATTAGGATAGGATAGACACACAGCATGGCAGGTATACAACACATATAATGAAATACAATTTATTAAGTCAAATAAGTTTATTTCAGAAAATATAGTTGGTACTATGACTAATTTTTGGGTAAAAAATTAAATTATTCTTAGATATCAATAAATAAGTCTTAAATGATGAATTCTGTAATAAAACATTTCCATTAAAAAATTTATATTTCAAATTTAAACCTATAATAATTAATTTTTAAAAATATTCAAATAAATAAATAAAAATTATCCTATTGATTATCCCAATTTGTTTTTGTTACCTATAATTTGTTCTAACTCTATTCCAATTGCAATATCTGGTAAAGGATTTGCTAACATTACCGTGCTTGCAAGCAAAATAATAAAAACAATTATAACTTATATACAAGTGTTAACCATCCAGCTACGAATATAAAGTGACCTATATTAATATTAAAATGTAAGTCATTCAATATCTATTCCATTACTTAGCACACAAGAATTCTTTCTATATATTATATTATATATAGGTTTTGAGTGCTTGATTTCATTTAATTTTTTTTTTTTTTTTTTTAATAAAACTGATAGGATATTGATGACCTATTTTGCAAAAAAAAATTACTTGAACAAAAAATTTCTGCATTTAACAATAGAGTGGAAAGAATGAAGAAAATTTTCAATTAAAAGAAAAAAAATTAAAATAAAATACGATTCAAGATAATATTAAATTGTATGCAATTGAAATCAAACATTCAGGGTACGATATAAGCAGAACGATTTAATTTTATTCTATCGAAAGCAGAAATTTTCAATTATTTTAAAATAATTTCTATTTTTACTTTCATACAAATTTCAATTATTCCCCACACGAAAATGAGCTTTTCAGGCACTGATGATTTTTGATAAGATTAATTAAATTAAATAAGTATAAAATTAATTTACTAGGTCGAATTAGCGTATCAATTGGTTCTGATAAAACAATTTCTTAATTTTTTTTTCAATAATCAATATTCTTATTTTCATATACACAAGTTTTGAGTAACAATTTTTATATTTTGTGAGAATTTATGAAGGTTTGAGTCAAAAGTGAAAATTCTTTTAAACTTCGAAAATATTTTAAAATCTTAAATTTATTCAAGTTAATGTATTTATTTGCCAGCCATCATGGTACCCCTACGGTGTGTTTGGTCGTGAGTTTCCATATTCATTATTTTAAATTAATCGAAGTTAATTAAACTTTAAAATATCTAGCGTCATCTGATAACATCTACGGGCAATAAGTTACTATTTATTTAATAAAAAAAATTATAAAGAAAAAACTTTAAAATACTTTTTTATTTCAATAATTTATTTTATTTTACTGATCACATTTTTACATTTAACTGCTTGTCGCTAAAATTTTAATTATTTCCGATTGATCAGCATCGTCAATAACAGAAATACATCTCAGTCTGCATTGTCGCTTGCACAAATAATTAATTCTTTAAAACTTGGTTATTATATAATATTATCTGCACCTTGAGCTGAGAGACTCGATATATCAATTGCAAATTAGAATAAAGATAATTAGCATTAGTAAATTTTTATAATACCAACATAGATTTTTAAGGGGTTTTTCATATTTATTAAATTTATAAATATCAGAACGTATTATAATTAGCATTTGAAGACCTCGAAAAAATAAAATAAAAATTAGATCAGGCCTTCAAATAGAAATAAATTAAAAAAAATTTGTTATAACTAGAGAGCGGAATTTCGTGCAGTCAAAATCTGAAAACGTGCAATTTAAACCTCAAAACTTGCAAAAACGTGCAATAAAAAATTTGAAAACCTAAAATCCTGTAGGTAAATCGAAAACAAAAATATTTAGGAAATACAATTTAATAAAACGATTTTTTTTTTTGCAAAGTATAGCGGCTGTTTTGTTTTTATCATATACGGCGCTGCATCACTAATAAAAAGTAAAATTTTATCTTGAAACATAGAGTTCTTAAAATAAGCTCCAAAAAAAAATTTTTTTTTTGTTCAAATAACTTTATAGCAATAAAAGAAAAAAAAAAATAAATAAAAAAAAAAATTTAAAAACAACGTTTTTATAACGGAATAAAATAACTAAAAAGTAAAAAATATAATCAGATAATAATTGATAACATCATACCGATTTCCCTGAAAATTAATTCTCACGAAACTTTAAAACTTTAAAACGTGCACTGTTTTGCAAAAAAATCTAAAACGTGCAGTTTCGTGCAATGTACCCCAAAACGTGCAATTTCGTGCAACAGAAAATGGGTCTCAAAAAATATCATTTTACAAGATTCGGATAGATCTTTTGGTTCTAACCCATTCTAAATGCCCAAAAAAAAGGTGCAATTGCACGGAATTCCGGTCTCTAGTTATAACTATTGCTTTTTTAATTTCTTACAGAAAAAAATAATATAATTATTTCCTGATTTTAAATCCAATTTTTTATTGATTCCTAAAAATTTTCTCAGTTTTTTTCCACAAGAAACAAATTTATTTCCACAAGAAACAAATTTAAATATTTTTTCACGTTTGAAACATAAATAATAAAATCCTATTATTGAACTTAATCTGCATTGCAATTTTTCTGTACGAATTAAGAAAATTGAAATAAATTTCGTTATTGTTGCAGTCATAAAGCGTTCTTATTGCTATGAAATGGCACATAATTTTATTTTCAGATTAAACTTTTTACTACCAAATTTTTTATTCATTTTCAATTAATTTTGTTGAATACCTTAACTTTATAGCCATATTTTATATTTTTGCAACAGCCTTTGAAAATTTTCCAACCCCAAGCAGGTTTTAATTTTTTGTTAGAAAATTCCTGGAAACAAATCTGAAAAATTAAAAAGAAAATATGTATTTTAATACAATTAAACCCGAATTACTAAAAATTTATTTTTGTTATTTCTTTCAATAAATAAAAAAGAAACCTTAGCTTTTTCACTTACGATCAACGAAAAATAAGTCGTCTCGTTATTAAAACTTTGCAAAAAGTTAAACTCTGCCTAAAGAGTTGGGCACTTCTTAGAGGTTTATATAATTAATTTTTTTTTTAATTTGATGTTCTGTGAAAAATGAAATTTAAAAAGAAAAAAAATTGAGAAAATTACTGATATTTCAAAATTTATCAGTAGATTCAAATTTTATAGCCAAGTTTAATTAATTTAAAATGTTTATTAGTAAACTTACTTACTGACTTATTCTTTTATTTAAAATTTTTATTTCGAAAATAAAATTACAAACTTTCAAACAAAGTATTTCGGAAAAATTGTGGGGAAAAAAGATATTTTATTAAACGCAAACAGCAAATACTCAATTGAATCGATTGTAACAAAATAAGCAAGAAATATTTGAAGTTTAGATTTACTTTATTTTTGATTCGTCAGTAAATTTACTAATATTTAAAAAAAAATTTTAGTTGTCCCTTTTTGACAGATATTTAAACAAATTTGAATCCACCTAAAATTGATACTGAAACTTATAAGTTTCTTTCTGATAATTTCATTTTAGAATATAAAAATCTATTTCTAAATTTCTCTACCTCTTTACATTGTAAAGCAAAACTGTCTTCTAGATTACATTGGATTTTTTTTAGTTACAAAACTTAACAATTTTTAAGACGGCCATTCCTTGAAACTCTGAAAAAACAAAATATTATAAATTAACTACTACTAGCAAATTACAATATACATATTTCTTCTCAGTATTTTTTTTTAATTACAGTACAATTTTTAACTTAATTTTTTTTTTGCAATAATTTCTTTAAATAAAAAAGAAATGAAAATTTTATAGTTAAGAATTAGATGTTATAAAATTTAAAGTTTTCAAACTTTTCTTATAATAGTTTAAATATATTAATTACATTCACATCTTTTTAAGATTTTTTTTGTTATAAAAATCTAATGAGACTTTATTGGATTAATAATTTCTCAAGTTCTCAAAACTGTCAGCCTGAAGCTTTCAAATTTTCTTTTACATTCTCTCTTGTATAAATGGATGCATTAATGACTGATTCAAAGAAATTCGCTTCGCTGGATCTAATGAAAGCATACTGTCAAGTAAATCCTTTAATTGAGTCACTTTTCGATATTGGTCATCAGGTAAATTTTGATCAGCAACTAATTCTTGTTGTAAATTTCTGATTGGCTTAACTACTGGCATAACAACAATTTTTTCCTAAAATGATTATCAAATTACAATTTTGATGAATTGCATTACTTATAAATCAAGAACTTATTGTTCCACTTTATTACATCGTAATTGCACAAAAAGCCAAGTAGGTTTTAAACAAAAAAAACATTTTTTACAACTAATAGGAATTGTTAAAAGAATAAAAATTGTAAAATTGATTGTAATAAGTGATCTTCTGGCTGCTTCTTGACTCAGGTATTCAGAAATAATTTTTTTTTTTTGTTAAAGTACCTAATTTTTTTACATTTTAAAAACAATTTCGAAGAATTTTTAAGAAAATATCAATATTAGTCTAAATCTTAATATCAACAAGAACATAGTAATACAGTACATACATTGCTTTGAAAATGGGTTTCATATTCATCATATTATATTATTTTCTTAATTTTAATTACTATTACAAAACCTGATATTTTGAAAAATAAAATAATTTGAATTTACCCTTTCTGTTATTTTATCAATTTCATGATATAAGAAATTACAGCTTTGATCAAAATGTTGATCCCTAAATTGTCCTTTGCGAATAACTTTGTTTGGTACTTTTCCTAAATTAAAAAATTAAAATTTTCTCCTTAATTTTTATAAATTTTTTAATGATAAAATTTTACCTTTAAGATCCATAAAAAACTTCAACATTTGATTATTATTTTTCCCGCTAAACAAAATTTTTCCCGTATACAACTCATAAATTGTACATCCAGCTGACCACATATCCAAACCGTAATCATATAACATACCTAAAATTATTTCCGGTGCTCGGTAAAATCGAGATACAAGATACGGAGTTATTTCATTATCCGCAATAGGTGAAGCTGATCCAAAATCACATAATTTTAATATTAAATGTGATTCATTTACTAAAATATTATCGGGCTTTATGTCAGCATGTAAAATACCAACTTTTTTCAACAGTTTTAGTGCGAGCAATAATTGTTGTGTATAACTTCTTACCGCTTTGATATGCAAACCAACATTTTTTCCATATTTTTTTAACACCTCACGTAAATTCATTGCCAATGGTTCGAACACCATACATAAATGCTATTAAAAATTGGGATTAATTACTTAATGGATCGATTTTTCTAACGGGAAGTTATATACCTGTTTATGGAAAAAGTGCCGATATAAACGCAGGCAATGAAAACGATCTTCTGGATCAGCATCATTCAATTTTTTCAAAATTTCTAATTCACGTAATCCAGTCTTATGCCTTTGAAAATAAAAGTAATTAATTTTTGAATAAATAAATAAAAATAAAACTCAATAAAACTTACATTATTTCATTATTACGAATTATTTTAACTGCAACATTAGCATTTCCTCTAGCTTGATCTCTAGCTCTGACAACATTACTGAAAACTCCTTGACCTGTGTACCCGTATACAGTGTAACGATTATCCAAAGTTTCGCCAATACGGACCCGATAATATCCCTCAGCATCATCCCAATTATCTGTTAAAGCAGGATTTTCGCATTGGTTTTTACTGGTTACGACCGTACTAGGAGACTGGTAAAAAAATTAATTATCAGCAAATATTTATTTAAGATTTAGTTAGTTCTTAAATGAATTAATTTTGAGATAAAAGTCGAGCAATAAATTATTGGGATCAAATGTAGATTGGAGTTCTCTTTATTCAAAATTTTAATTCTATTTTAAAAATAAAATGAAAAAATTATATTGAATGTTTATGCTGAAGTTTCAATACTGGCATGTAGGAGATAATATAAATATACTTTTTAATAGATTTAATTTTGTTGGAGTAGCGACTCTGAATTTTAGTTAGTAATTTTTCAATATTTAAAATAACCAATTATTGAATTCACTTGGCCACGCTATTTTCACCACATAGAAACAGAGCGCTATTCAATGCAATTGTTAGCATAATCGTACCTTTAAGAACTATTCTAATTATTGCTGTTATATTGGCGATAGTGAGTAATCCCATTAGTTTTCAATTATAAGCATGATAAATTAAATTACCGTTAAACGTAACTTTTTTGACATTTTAAGCGAAAAAAACGAGCCAAAAACCAAACCAAAATCAAAAAAAAATTTAATTTTTATAATAACTTTAGTCCCCAAAACGAATTTAAATTTCACGTTGCTCTCATAATTTTTTTTTATATTTTTTAAAATAATAATTTAATATTGATTAATAAAAATATGACACAAACATTTTTGATTATCATTAACAGACTCACATCAAAGTTAGAATCTACATCTTGATCAGCAAACATATCCCATTCTTGCCTCTTGTTATCTTTAATGGCTAATTTTTTTTCATTATTAGGTTCATTGCACTGAATCGGCGGAGTATCGGATGGTTTTGATTTCTTTTTTGGTGGTGGTGTTAATGAATCTTCAAATGTCATTACCTTTGATGTTTCAAGTATTTTATTTTCTTGTTTTAAAGAAAATGGTTGACTATCTTCTGATAGTAAAATGTTATCGTCTGATTTGCCCAATTTCTACAAAATGAATAAAGATAAATTTTTAAATATTTCAATATTTATTGCATACATTTAAGTACAATATTTACCTTCACGAGTTCTTCTCGTCTCTTTCTACGCAATTCAATTATTTTTTCATCGTCATCATCTTCGTCATCTGTTTTTATATCAACATCAATTTCACTCTCACTGCTTGATTTTAACTCTTCCTGTTTTTGACCTTCACTAAGCGAACCTTTAAATTTGTCATTTTTTTCACGCCGTCGGTCCCCTTCTCGACGTACTCGATCTCGTTCTCTGCGTTCTCTTTCTCTGCGTTGATCTGATTCGACCTTGCTTCGGCTGTGACTACGATCACGCCTTCTGTTTTCATTAGAATATTGATTAATTCTGCTGTCTCTGTAATCTCGTCTCGATTCTTGTGGTCTGGTGTCATCACGTTTCCGGTCTTTATCACGATCAAGTTCCCTACGCAAATCTTCTTTATATCGATTTTCGTTTTCACGTTTTCTACTACGCTCGTAATAATCAGAACGCCTTTCATATTCTCTTTCAGAACGTCTGCGATAAGTTGGAGATGGTTCACTTCGACGTTTAGAATTTCCGCTTTTTACATCTTTTTCATACTTTTCAGTTCTGTTCCTAGAAGAATCTGAACTTTTACTATTATTTAAAGAACGTTCTAATCGTGGTTTAGATAATTTTATACTATTTCCATCATTACTAGAATCATCCAAGAATATAACATCTGACTCATTAGTTTTATTAGGTATTTTATTTTTAATGTCATTTTTGGAATCATCCGACAGTATTTTAACAGGTTCATCAACTACAACAATCTTTTCTATGATTTTAACTGGAGTTGCATCACCATCAGTTTCTGACATGTATGCGCCAAGGCTTGCTTGAAGAAGAGCTTTCTGTCGCATCAGTTCCTCTAAGTTTAAATCATCTTCCATGATAGCAACATCAGGACTTGCAACATCCTCTTGGGGTCTAAAATTTAATTCATATTCAATTTTAAATATATGCTATGATAGGTATAAAAAATTATAGGTATAAACAAATTTACTTACATTGGACTTTCAGATTCTGATGAAACCACTTCCATGCTTGGTAAAACTTTAGTTTTTATTGTTTTAGAAATTTCTTCAACCAAACTCGTTGGATCAGTTGTGATGTTCGATTTTTTTCCAATTAACTGATAACCATTTTCAACAGTTACAGTTCGATCAATTGACATTATATTCATTATTTCTGTAAATTTTTCATTAATTTTAGATGTTTTATCCTTCTTTTTATCGAAGAATTCCATTTTTGATTCATTTGATTTTTTAACTTTCTTATGCTTCTTATGCTTTTTATGATTACTGCTCGATGGCGGTGTATCATCTGGTCTTGATGATTTTTTATGCTTTTTAGTTTTCTTATGTTTTTTCTTTTTGGATGACAAATGTTTTGACGACGACACGACCTTTTCATCATCTGAGCTTGTTGTACTGAAAAAAATTTTAAATTAGAAATAGGTAGGTAAGTGAAAAAATTTTGGGAACAGGTATGTTCAACGTTCTCATCATCTTTAAGGTAGGTAGGCCTAGGGAGCAGAGTAGGTATCGACGTACAAAATCTGGTTACCTACGGTAGATAGGTATCTAGCTATCAGAAGAAGAACTAGTTCAATATTTTAAAAGGGGGGAGGCAAAAGGGTTAATATTTTTTAAAATATTTTTTTGTTCTTCAATCAAATGGAAAATTGTAAAAAAAAAAAAAATCAAACGTTTATAAAGTCAAGCATATCAGAAAAAACCTCCTTTCTGGTCCGTAGAGATTTTTTGGTTGAGTAAAAAAAAATTGGCTTCACCTTTTTTCAGTATCAGACATTTTTTTTTTTTTTCACTTTTCCTTTTTTGTTTTTTCAAATAATTTTATCCAATCAATTAAGTATTTTTATTTAATAAAATTTATTAATTTTTTTTTAAAGAATTTAGATTTTTTTTTTCTTATTTCTTTTTTTAATATTTTTAAATAAAAGCTATAATTTTCTTTTCATTCATTCACTTCACAATCGAACTCGACCACAAGAAAAGCAGCAAAAAATAAAAGGGAAATGTTAATCAGCAGGCAGCAGCAGCAGCAAGCAGTGAAAACGACTATTTGTTTAAATGTCAACAGAAAAAAGCGTTGCCAGAGTTTGTCGCAATAAACTTTATAAACGATAACGTTTTCTTAACTTGATACAGATGTCGCTGTCTTGATTTTCTTTTTTCCTTGCCTATGCAGACGGTGATCGTGGGGTTTGATGCAAAAAAAACTCCGCTTCGTCCCTTACGCTAGCTGAAAATCTATGATGATCGTGTCGGCATATGATTGGCCGCCCCAATCTACAGGAAAGGGCGACACCAACAATCCACAAAGACGACAGATAATTCAATTTATTCAAACATTCTTTATTTAATTTTAAAATCATAGTGTCTATTCGCTTCTCATCATTCTATTAATGATTCACTTCTGCCGCAGTTTGTATGATTTGCAACAATGCCAAAGATCTCTACACGCAGGATTAAAATCCAAGCATAAATTGTAACCAGTCATTATGTTTGCACTCATTTCAGCACAATTCCGTCGCAATTCTGACTTTTCAGCAATAATAGTCACGGTTTCGAATGTGTTTTGATCATCATTTTTATGTAGGTAGGTAGGTAGTGCCTATCTGAAGTATGTAATACACAAATTTTCACAATTTCCACAAGATTTCTGTCCAAAAGAAAAGTATTATGCTAAAATCCTTGAAAAATGTCCTATATTATAATATACTGTATGTACTGCATTATTATCAAAAAAATATAAAATTTATAATATTTTGCCGTTTGTGTAATAATTTTGAGCTAATATGTCCAAGGACGAGGAGTGGCGTGGTTGAAGAATTTTTTTTCGATAAAAGCTCCCGTACCTTTTTGATTCAAGTTTAGGTATTTGCATTCAAACTTTTATTTTTAATTAAAATTCCAAATTAAATTTATCCAAAATTCAATTTTCGGGATATACGTTAAAATAATTTCAGAGGACTTGTTATCACAATAGACATTGGATACAATAGAAGAAACCATATAGAAAAAAACTGGGTAAAATATATTGTATAATATTTATATTTTGCCTACCGTTATCACAGAAGCAAATTTATTGGTTTTTTTTGATTTTTGATATAATTTTTTAAACTTATACCCTTAATTCATTTTAATTTATATTTTGTCTATTTTAAATTGTACATATTGTGTTCAATTCTACCAATAAAATACCTATAATGGCTAATAATAATTCATTAAATTTTCAAAGCGATGTTTTTAGTACAAATATTTGGTTGATGGAACAACAAAATAGAAAAAATTTTATGAATTCATTAAGAGAAGAAAAAATTTTTTGTGATTTAACTTTAAGATTTCCTGATGGTCAAACATTTGCAGCACACAAAATTATACTTTATTCAAGTTGTAAATATTTTCGAGCAATTTTTGATGGCAATTGGCAGGAAAGTGAAGGCGATACTATTCATTTGGATAATAATATTAGAACTGAGATATTTCCGTCAATTCTTGAATATCTTTATACTGGATGGTGTACAAATGTAGAGAAAATGTCATGTGAAACAATATTGTCACTTCATCAAACAGCAACATTTCTTCAATTAACAGTTTTTAAAGAATTTCTAACTAAAATTTTATTGAATTTATTTTCTTTAGAAAATTCATTGAATATTTGGCGCCAAAGCTTATTATACGACAATGAGTATTTATGCAAAAATGTATTAATTTTTATTAAAAAAAATGATTGTAATTTTTTAAAGAGAAATGCAATTAAACTTAAATATACTGAATTAACAACTATATTATCAGAGAGAGAACCAAATCGTGATGAAGAAGAACTTTATTCGGCTCTTATGGAATGGATAAAATCAGATTTAAATAATCGTAGCGATTATATTCAGAATTTTCTTGAATTAATAGATTTTTCCAAAATGTCTGGAACATTCATTAAAAACGAAGTACTAAATGATAAACTACTGCTAACGAATAAATATTTTGTTGAAAAAATTGTAGAAAAATATCGTAACGATATATGCGCTTCACAACAACAACAACAACAACAACAACAACAACAACAACTACAACAACAACAACGTAAAGATCAAACACCGCGTCAAGCTGTTGCGAATATTAAAATAATTGCAATCACCCGAAATTCTGTCAATGAAATTGATTTAAATAATAAAACTTTCAGCAAAATGATTGATTTAAATTCAAATGCAGGTAATACAGGCTTCTCTACTAATACTATCGATTTAACCAAAATTTTAATATCTGGTGGAAGAAATCAATCAAATAAATGTCAATATTATTCTTATCAATTAAATTCATTTAAATATTTTCCGCCAATGATTGAATCAAGATCAAAACATTCTACTGTCGAATTAGGAGATAAAATTTATTTTTGTGGAGGAAAAAATAATTCTCGTATGGAAATTTATAATACAGTAACTGGAACTTCTATTAAAGGTCCTGAATTCAGTTTACGAAAATGGCACTATGGTTTAGATGAAATGAATGGCAGTATTTTTGCTGTAAAAGGTTTTGTGTCTGAAGGAAAAAGTAATATTGAACGATTTGATCCAAGAGAGGGTTTTTGGTCAAATTATTTTGATACACGTCGATACATGAGCGAAAAAACTAAAATTATTAAACGAAATTTGTATTCATTTTTGGTTATATATGAAAATAGATCATTTGATTACGATCTTAGATTTCAAAAATTTTATGATGTTATAAATTTCAATACAGTATTAAAATCATATGATGTTGTTAGCTACAATAATCAATTTTATGTCATGGGAACAAATGAAGAAAATAAATTTTATGGTTTCGAACTTAATCAAACAGATAAAAGTTGGATAGATTTGACTTTTCCCAAAGAAATTAAAACCAATAATGAACTTCATTTAAATGTTGTTCAAACAATATAATGTTTTAAGGAAATTAATATAATATTTATTGCATATATAATAGAGTTAATTAAAATTAAGAAGAATCAACATAAATCATAATTTTTAACTTGTAAAAAAAATAAATTATTTGTGTTTAATTAAAATTTTATTTCATTAAAAAGTTATTTTTTATTAATAGTACTTACCAGTGTTCGCCTCAACGAGTTCTATCTTTTTAACTAGGGTTACCAGATTTTCCCCACTACAAATCGGGACAAAAAGAATTTTTTTACAAAATTAATAAAATTTATTAAAAAAATATTTTATTTAATATAAATATAAAAAAATGGTCCATTATTACTTCAACAAGGTCAAGTACGTAATTAAATAATATCTTAAAATTAATAACACAAATTAGGAACAAAAAATATAAATATTCATTTCATTTACTTGCCGAAGCAACTGCAAAAATGTATAAATAAACAAATACTACCCTGAAACATCTTTATAGGCTGGATTGATGTAATGTAGGATCGAGAATTAGAAAAATTAAAGGGAAGCGTAACATAACCTGAACAAAGTGGCACATTTTTTCTAAGTTTATTAATTTTTTTTAGTCAAAAATGTTAAACCGGTACAATTGAGCGTCCCGAGAACCTTTTTCGGGACGTCATGAAATGACATGAAAACCGGGACAATCCCGGAAAACCGGGACGTATGGCAACCCTATTTTAACTGCATTTGAAGATTTGCATTGCAAAAATCGTTTTTTGAAATGTATGCAATCAAAAAAATTTCTCATTCCATTCTAATAACAATTTTTGTTAATGGTCTCACCATGAAGAGGCAAAAATTCACATAAAAATTACTCAACGAAGATCAAAAATTTCAATATACTGGAGTTGTATTAAACTACATTATGATTAAAATATCATTACTAACAAACTTTCGCGAGAGAGAAATTATAAAAAAAAACAAGATTAAAAGATATTTTATTTACTTTTGGTTCTAAGGCCCTAGCAGCTAAGATCCAGAATTAAGAATTTGTATATAATTCATTATAATAAATTCAAATTAATAATAATATTTACTTTTATTTCATAAATTGTATAATACGAGTTAAGAGATCAATTTAACACAATTATAACTTATTATAATAAGGGCTTGAAATTCTAGCATTGATGAAATGTCATTTCAAAACTCACTGAATAATCATACATGCATATTGCATGATGCAATAAGGTTTTAATATATCTACATTGTATAGATATATTCAAGAATTGAATTGTAAATGAATAGTATCGGCTTCAATTTCCTTCTTCAAAGTTTTTCGAAAATATTCAAAACTTGAATAAAGATCTACTTTATGAGCTCCAAAATTGATTGTTCTCTCTTGATGCATTCATCAAATTTATACAGTGGATTATTCGAATTAATTCTTTACCTGATGTTGCCAAATTTTTGAAATCAGTTTCTTTTGAGTATTATTAAAACTATCAGCCATTACATTTAATTTAATTGGTAGTGTTTTTAAATAAAAAAATAAAAGGAAAATAACATTTAATAGGAAAAAAAAAACAATAAAATTTTCAGGAAATTATAAGAATGAAGTTGGATTGAATTAGCATCGCTATTTGAAGTTTACTTGACTGGCTTCTCTTGTTGACCAACTCAACTCATCCGCTCGTACAAAGGCTAGTGCCAGACTGAATGCAAAGCCGTCAAATTGATTGCATTTCTAGTGCAATGCCAAACCAACATTAGATTGATTAAATATTATACAATAAATAATTCAAATTATGTAATTTATCTACATATACATTATTTATGATTTTTGCATAATATTATATGTTGACTTTCTTTTTCAATCACTTAACATTATACACATACATAATTTAAATTTTGAAATAATACAAAAATATAGGTATTTTTGGTTAGCGATTCCATTATTTATTTTATATTTTTTTCAACAAAATTTCGCTTTTCGCTTTTACAATAATGATGTTCATAAATTTCGAAAATTTAAAAATTTATAAATACAATATTATGTTATTATGGTACATACAATCAAAATTTTCAAAACTAAAGAAAATAAATAGAATCTGAAAATTTTGAAGCAAACGACAAATTTTTAACTTAAATGTACAATTTTATAATTAATTTCTATATATCCGATATTAACTTTTTTTTTTTGTGAAATTTAACTACTCTAAACATAGATTGTGATTTACATTTTTGATATTTTAAGGGGTAAATTCAGAATAAGAAACGGAAATGGAGGGGACTGATATTTTGGCAAAATACTTTTTTTTTTTAGCATTTTTTACAATGAAATTTGTTTGAGCTATTTGCTCTAACAAAATTTATCTTTTGCAATTATATTTTTTCTAAAATTGACAAACTAAAGTATAGTGCCGTTTAAATTGCAGTACTCCCTAGTAGTTTCAAAAGTTTATTAATATATCAAATCAAAGTATAATTTAAATTTAGACTGTCAGTAGTACGGTACTATCTAATATAATATAAAACTATTTTAGATATGTACCTACTTCATTTATTTTTTTTTCTAATTATTTTAAAATTAACTTTTCAAATTGAACCATTTCCCATGTTTATACCAATAAATTATATTTAGTATAACAGTTTTCTGAGGAATTACAGCAATGTGATTTAACACTATAAATATTTTTGTTTTTTGTGATTAGTTAAAATATTTTCTTTTATATGTTTACGGTTAGATAAAAAATAAAACTAAGCTATCCATTACAAAAAAAATATTACATATTTAAAAAAAAATAAAATAAAAATTCAATTAAAATAAAAAATACTTGTTTAAAATTTTCCTATAATTTATCGTTTACTTTTTTTTCGGATTCGCAGTAGTAGTAGTCGTAGTAATTTCTTTATTTTCTTTAGTAATTTTTGATTTCAAATGATCTTTGTAATCCAAAATATTTCCTTTCCATTTGGTAACCGTTTCGTTTTCACAAATCCAAATTTCTTCAGCAACCTGCAAGAATAAAAATAAATTGTTAAAAAAAATTATCCACTTTAGACCGATTTAAAGTTTTTTCTCGGCAAGTTTAAGGGATGAACTTACCCCCGATTCATCTATGACTACACGACCTAAAGACTTTGAATTACTCCTACGGATATGCTGGGATTACAACCAGTTTTTTCTAAACTACGTACGAGTACCAGATAGAAAACCTTTCGTGAATTTTTTTGCTATCGAATAAAAAATATTTTCGGGCGGATAACTTCACATCCCGAAAGCCTTCTAAATTCATTGAATTTTTCAAAAATTATACCTGATTAATAAGTCTGAAATCGTGGCTAACCAGTACCATTCCCCCATCAAAATCATTGACGGCATCTGCTAATGCATCAATAGTTTCCATATCCAAATGATTTGTAGGTTCGTCCATTAATAGTAAATGTGGAACTTGCCAAGCCAGCCAGGCAAATACAACACGGCATCGCTGACCATCTGACAACTGGCGAATGGGACAAACTTGTTGTCTACCTGTCAAACCATATCGACCAATAATTTTACGCATTTCTTCTTTTTCTTTAACATCAGGGAATGCTTTCATCATATATTCTAAAGGACTTACATCCAAGTCCAATAGTTCATGTAAATGTTGATGGTATCGAGCTATCCTAATATGTGAATTTTTGCGAATCATACCGGAAGAAGGAACTAATTCACCATACAATAGTTTTAATAAAGTAGATTTACCAGCTCCATTTGGTCCTACAAGTGCTAGTCGAGTATCCAAATCAATTCCGAACTCTAGATTACGGTATATCCATGGAGTTTTTTCGTTATACCGAAAACTAACATTCTGAACCATAATTACTGGTGGCGGAATTGTACCACATGATGGGAAATAGAAATTTAATGTTTTGTCATCGATCACCTTTTCAGTTAAACCTGCGAATCGAAAATTTAAAGTGTAATATTGAAAATTAAATAACTTTGAAATATTTGGGAACGAAAGAGACAAATTCGTTTGGCCGTATGCCGTAAAGTAGAGGGATTACCCGTATCCTACAGTGTTCGTTCGTGAGCTCAAAACTTACCTCGCTCGAGCAGGAATTTTCAGATGTTAACCAGAACCAAGTGTTTGTGTGGAATAATTAAAAATGTGTTATGATATGATGAGATGATATATAAATGTACATATTTATAGTATCTAAGTTCAATAATTTTTAATTATTTAAAAAATTATTGCAAAACACGAAATCTCTAATTATTCTTTGAAAAATATGTTTATAATTGCAAAAAAAAAGTTTATGATTTCGTTTTCAAATTTATTTAATAATTGTATTTTACCTTGTGCAACCATTTTCGCTAATGTTTTCTCTTTAGATTGAGCTTGACGTGCCAACTTAGCAGAACCATGACCAAAACGAGCTATATAATTCTTCATGTGAGCGATTTGATCTTGTTCCCAATTATATTGCTTCATTTGATTTTCAAGAATTTCCATTCTAGTTTTCACGAATGCTTCATAGTTTCCACCATAATATTTTAAGCGCTTCTTATTCATATGAATAATATTAGTGCAAACACCATTTAGAAAATCTTGGGAATGAGAAATTAAAACTAAAATACGTTTATATGTTTTAAGTTCCTCTTCTAGCCATACACAAGCATCAAGATCCAAATGATTTGTTGGCTCGTCAAGCAAAAGAAGATGAGGTTTAACAAATAACGCGCGAGCCAAAGCTATACGCATTCGCCAACCTCCCGAAAAATCTTTAGCTTGTTTTTGTTGCATATCCTTGGTAAAACCTAAACCATGTAAAATTCTAGCGGCTTTTGCTTCAGCACAATCTGCGGACATATCATCCAATCTTTCATAAATATCCATCAGCTGCTCCTGTGATTCATCATCTTCTGCAGTTATCAATTCTTCTGCTAATTTTTCTAATTTAATACGTTCCTCGTCTACTTCCATGACACATTGCAGTGCAGATTTTGTGCTTGCCGGAATTTCTCTTGTTAAATGGAAAATATCAATGTGATCGGGTATTGGAACTTCACGTTTCCCTAATACAGCCAACAATGATGATTTACCACAGCCATTTAAGCCAATCAAACCATAACGTCGACCACAATTTAATTCCAACATTGTATCTTGGAGCAATTCACAACCAAAAAATGTTATTGAAAAATTAGCAATTTTGATATCACGAGATTTTTCGTGAACGGCCAATGAGCCAGTGCAAGCACGAGCTTCAGCACTAATTCTTGCCTCTTCTTCAAGTTTAGCACAGAGGATTTCTTCTTCAGTTAGTTCGACAGGCTCATTTGTACCATTTGTGCCATTCGTTAATTTTGAATCTTTTGCACCTCCCTTATTACTGGCAATTTTTTTATTACGAGCATCTTTCTTGCGTTGGGCTTCACGTTTTTTAGAATCAGATGGCATGATTTTTTTTTTTGGTTTTGTCTTTCTATTACGAATTGGAAATTCAGGCGATTATGTATTTATACAATTATATATATTTTTTTAACTGAAAATAAAATATTAAAACAATAATTAGTTTTGATTTTTTTTACTGTATATGCCAACAATGTCAATTTTAAAATTGTCTTCAAAAAAATATTTTTAATTAGTTTAGAAGGTAAGTTTCAAGTTATTCGTTATCCTAAAACTGATTTTTGAGATCACGGTATAAAAAAATTTATAATTATAGCTGTTTACTGATAGCAAGTATTGTGATGAGTTTGTATTTGTAATTTTTTTTTTTGTTAAGACTTATTAAAATATTCATAATTAGATACTTGAGATTTAAATAATAATTTTTTAACTTTAATTGGATTTCCAATTTCCATAGTTTACATTTTAAAAAATTAAAATAGCGTAGATCCGTTTTTTAAATGATTTTTTCAGAACTTTAATCCCTCTTTTAAGATTCAAAAATTTTTAATACAACTTTATATCAAACATCAAAATCTAAAAGTTTTCTAATGACATGAACCTAACACTTCCTGTAAAGGTATGCATCTATTTTTAGGATTCATATTACTGCAGTAAGTTTAATGAAAACTTCTTATTTGTAAAAATTTTCCTAGCTTGATTTATAATTTTTTATCAAAAACAATCTCGATGTAATAAAAATAATCTAAAATGAAATTACATTTTATTTATTAAAAATTATATTTTTAGAGTTAGTGTTAAACACAAATAACCACTTAACAACAATATTACACACATTATAGCTTACAATATATAGAGAAAAAAAAAAATTTATATAATTTCTGTATCTAATTTTTTTTTTTTTTTATTTAAAAACGACAACAAAAAAAAATTAATTTCTGACTTATCCACGTATTGAAGTTTTCTTTGGATTATTAAGATAAATATTTACCTTTAATTTATAATCAATCAAGATGTAGGTAGGTAGGTACCAAGTTTAATGATGCGCAACCTAGGTAAGATAATTTTACTAATCTTTGTGTGTCATTTAATAGGGGCACAGATCATTTAAAAAAAAAAAAAAATTATTTTAAATTTCACACAAAATAAAATTGTGAAATTGAAATTTTTTGTTGAAGGTAAGAAAAATTTTATACACTTTTAGTTTTTTTCGTTTTTCTTAAACAAAATACAAAAAAAAAAAAATGTAAATTAAATTTTCTAGAAAATTTTTTTTCATATACCTACCTAGCAAAAAAAAAAAAAACCACCTCAACGAGTTCCAATGAATAGTATAACTTAGTTTACTAAACTACCATCTGTATGTTTGACTATTCG
This sequence comes from Hybos culiciformis, assembly GCA_964007475.1. Taxonomy (NCBI): domain Eukaryota; kingdom Metazoa; phylum Arthropoda; class Insecta; order Diptera; family Hybotidae; genus Hybos; species Hybos culiciformis. The sequence continues at coordinate 9,219,682 of OZ023275.1, read as the reverse complement.
CACAATACGAATGTAGGTATATCTGTAGTTGACAATGGTTCCTAATTTAGTAATGACTTTTGAATGATGTTAAAAGGCAGGTGTTCCAATTTGTAATTTAAGCAAGCTTTTTACTTTAGTTTACCTATAATTTTTAAGAATTCAATTTGTCTAAATTTTGCTTTAAAAATAGTTGTCTGTTTTTTTATAATCAATCAAATATAGGTACTACTAGGTATTAGATAAAATTCAGAACCAATCAATTTTACGAACGTCGCAGGTCAATAAACTAGAGAGATTACCAAGATTCACATATTCTACTTTGACACTATGTAGGTAGGTACTTTTTAAAAATAACAGATCTACCTATATAATTTTTTAAGTTTTAAAAGCTTTTGTGAGACCGAAATTCTCGAAAAAATAATTATAAGCTCATGGGGTTAAAATTTGACATTTTTTGTTTAATTTTTTTAATGTAGGTATATTTTTTGTATGGAACTGAAGCCTCAATTATATTACATACTCTAACTCTTTGATAGTACATATCTAATTAATCTTTTTCAAGACAAATAAATACCTAGGTAAAGATTAGCTATTTATTTTTTCTACTACCTACCTACCTACCTATTTACGTAAGGCACCTATAAAGGTGTCTATCTATCTATAGATCTACTTAAAATACATTGTTCGCACCAAAAAAAATTTTCGGAAAAATTAATGGAAATTTCCACTTCTAAAAATGCTTGATAATGCTTTGACAGTTCCGGAAAAAAAAAAATTGGTGCGATAGAAGCGAACAAAGGTATAAGATATAGGTACTTAGGTAAGTTAAAATTTCCGAAAATTGAGTTTTTTAATTTTTTTATTTAGAAAATTTTCTGCCGTGTAATAATTAATTATTACACAATAATTTACTATTATATTATGATGACAGATAACATTAATTCATTTCTTTACAAAAATGTAAAATGAATGAAAATTTGTACAAATAATTTCACTCAACTCAGGCAAGAGAAACAATGTCCTTGAAAATTGCACAAAAAAAAAATTAAATTTTTATTTTTCTTTCTTTCTTTAATTAAAAATATTTTTTTTTTGTTCTTATTTTAATTTTTTAAAAAATTATTTAATAAACCAAAAAAATTTAAATTAATTTCTTTTTAGGAATCGATTTTTCATATAAATTTTTAATGGGGAAACTTTTACAAAAAAAAAAAAAAAAAAAAAAAAAAACAGCCAACCAATCAAACCAACCATAAAAGTAAAGCAACCACTATGAAATTTTAGTGATCGATTTTTTTTTTTCCAAGAAAATTTATTTATTTATTTTTTTTTTTAATTTTTATTTTTTTAATTGAATAAAATTTATAGAATTAATTAAAATAAATAATTACCTGATATTTTAAATAAATTTTTTGAAGCAATTTAATATTTAGCCGTAGAATTTTTTTTTTATTCACACCCGCGTGCGAATTTTAAATATTTTTTGTAGAGAAGAAAGAAAACTTTTTCAATTTTTTTAAAAGATCTACTTTTTTTTTGTTTTAATAATTTTGACAGTAGTGTGACGCAGAGGACAAAAAACGTGTGTGAAATTGAGAAAAAAAAATTCCCCTTAAAGGCACATTTATAGAAAATACAAAAAAAAATGTTAACGATATATTTTTACATTTATGGTTTGGTTAAACTCGATGCGACGGACGCGATGCAAAAAACGCAAGAAATTTTTTTCATCCATAAGTATGTGCCTTTTTTCGCCATAGGAGTCGTTATTTGGAAATTTAAATAAGTGAATAATAATTATATGAAAATGTATGGACGCGAACAGTCTCGACGTTTACGCGATTATATGGTCTTTCGCGTCATTAACGTTTGGACTCGCGTCCGTCGCTTGCCCATGCGGTTATGATTTTTTTTATTTTATCGATTTCCAGTAAATGATAAATTAAACCAAACTATATTTAGTGAAATAATTTAGTTTTATTAGGTCTCAAATTTCTTTATAATTTACAGCCTATGGTTTGCTGCATCTTCAGAAGTTGAAAATTTTCAACTATTTAATAAGTTCTCAGTTTTTCTATTTTTTTTTTTTGTTGACAGTCTAAACAGAATGTTACACCTTGAAGGAATTTAGAATTTTGGAATTTCTATAAACCGCAAATTAAAAGGGAAATTATTAACTAACTTGTTGCCGTCTCTTTTTTTTTAATGCAACATTTCTTTCTTTTGACATTACTCGGAAAAAATATTCCTCGCGGCTTTTTTCTAATAATAATTTTTTCAACTTATTCTTTTTCTTTATATTGCAAACAAATTTATAAATTAAAAACAAGGTTTAATTTTTTTTTTTTTTTTAGAAATAATTAATTAACTAATTGTGGCAATTAAATATAATTAATAAATGGCAATTTAATTAAAAGCAAAAATTAAATGCAAATTTTCAAAATAAATAAAGATTAAATACGTGTGTAAAAATTAAAAAAGAAAAGAAAATGTCTTTAAATGAAGAATTGCTACAAAAAAAATTATCAAAATTCTCTCATTTTGGTTCGTCGTCGAATTCAAATGAAAATTTTCAAGGTAAATTTTTTTTTTAAAAATAATTTAAATTCAAAAATGTTTATTTTGTGGGAAAAATTTAATTTTTATTTTATTAAATTTTTAGATGATGCATTCGGTGGTATAATTCATGGCGGAAAATTGGGTTGGTTGGCACGGGGACCACGATTTGAGGTTTATTCAATGAAAAATGGCCAAAAAATAAGCAATTTCTATTTTGACAGCAATTATGGGTGAATTTACTTAAAAATTTAATTTGTTTTATTTTTATGTTTTTTCAAGTAAATATTGAATTCATCTATACAGTCACAGAGCGGATTTAATTTATTTAAGTATAAGCACCTTATATAAACCAAATGTACCTACCTACCTATAGGTATATCTATCTGATTATTTGCTATTTAAATATTTGAACTTGCAGATGGGTACCTCCTGTCTACCTATTTGGTTACCAATTCTATTTAAATCAAATTGAAATTTAGAAGAAAGACAGTTTCAGACGACAACCAGCCAACATTTTAATAGAAATGAGAATAATTTCAAGAATGTTTATAATTAAAAAATAATTATCTAATTATAAAATTCAGTTGCTGAAACTGCCAAGACTGATTTCAAAAAGACAAATATGGTGACTTAACGTTATACGATGAAAAGCAACAAGCTATAAATACAAACGACCTGACGGCTGTCTAGATAAAAGGCATAATAACCAGTGCAAAGTGTTCTACTCTGACACATCTATATTGCTTATAAATGTGGCTTAAAGTATCAAACTCAGAAACCTTTTTAAATTCGCACAAGGGATTGAGATTGTGAAGTAATAAACCTGAACGTTCCTGTGTGATTTTAAATTTTTTTATTGATTTTGATTAAGTAAATGTAGTTCGCAATAATGTTTTTGATATTTTTTTTATTTGATAGATTTGAAAATTCAATAATTACTACTATTGCCGAAATTGAGGCACCTAAATTTAATGGATGCCTTTTAGCAATTGGAATTCAATTTACTGATATTTCTGGTGGAATGATAGTAATTTATTCGGTACAAGGTTCAAAAATTTTACGATGCATTGAAATATCTGACAAAATTACACATTGCCATTATATTAACAATGAGATTACAAAAAGAACTATTTTGCAAATGATGCAAGGTTGTTTAGCAATTGGTACAGATGTTGGTAAAATCATTCTTCTTGATTTGAATTTATCTAAATGTGAAGAAGGTAATTGAAAAAAAAAAGAAGCATAATCGTTTTATGTTTTTTTTTCATCACAAGTTTAATTAAAATATGTTCCTAATCTTTTTAATAAATAAAGTAATTTTTTTTAAGCTCTGTATGAAGTTAATTACAATGAAGATGACATTGTTTTAACACCAAGCCATTTGATACGAAGTAATTTAGATTTTACACAGATTCGTGAACATTATAAGCACTCTTTCCAAGAGAATATAAACTTTGGAATTGAACTGGAAAGTGAGAAAAATTTTGCTGTTGAAAAGTTAATTATTTACTAGGCATTTAATAATTTTTCATTTTCTTCTAGCAATTGAAAATGCTGGCATAGTTTTATCGCTTCTTTCAATTCTTCCATCATTGGCATTAGTTGCTGGGTTAGAGGATGGTCGCATGATTATCTATGATTTATCAGAATTGCAGGCATTTCATTTGGCTTATCCACCGGAAAATCTGTCTCCTTTGGTAAAAATGTCATACTTAGAACCACCAGATGATCCAAAAGCTTGTATTTACATTTGGGCTTTTCATGAGAGTCCAACATCTTCTGTAGCTGTTATGCATTCTTTAATGTATGATAAAAAAATTGTCGAAGATGATGATGTTTGTCTATTTGAAGAATTTCAATGTTGCAGTGTTCGTCTAACATTACCTTTATATGACTCGGCAACTTTGCCAATAACATGCCAATCAATTACAAAATTTCCTGTGCATGGCAATGAAGAAGTAATTTCACTTTGTTTGCTGGCATGGAAATCTGGTGAACATCATAGTCAAATACTAATTTTTGATTTGAATCAATGGTATAAAGAACAAATGCCCCACATGGGAGATTGGAGAAAAAATTTAACTTATCTTGCAGCTTTTCCTTTAAAGCATTGTCAGCCATTTGATTGCTTCATAGATTTAAATACAATTGCATTATTCAATTCAATACAGCGGTCGGAAGAACATTTTTATCCGTTAGCTTTAAGTTTTGGTAAATATGATATGAAAATTTTTACTCCTAATTATCACTTATTGGATAATAAAAAAGAAAGAGCTTATGTAATTTTCATTATTTAATTAATTTATTATATCAATTTATATTTTACAGATTGTACACTGCTACTAACTAAATGCGCTACGGTACTTCACTGGCCAGGATTACAGAATCGTGTTTTGGAAATGTTAAATTCGGCAGGATCGACTGCTTTGATGGAACCTACCCTGTTCTTCAATGAGATTTGTCGGGCAGGATTAATGCCTCAATTTTGTGACTATAATTACAATGCTACTTTGTCTGTTGTAAGTTTTTATGCTCATTGCAGACTTTATGTATAATATTTAGTGTAAATTAAATTACAGGAGGAATATTAAGTTGAATTTAAGTTGCTAATAAGCTTAAGAAAAAATTTAAGTAGATTGAAATTAAGGTAGATAATTTTTCTACGTAATTTAGGGGTCTTAAAAAGGACACAGAAACTAAAATTTCTTACGTATTATTTTTACCAACTCTACACTCGATTTCAATTTTGAGTGATAATAGAAAATGCAAGCCTATTTAAAGTTAAATATTTTATTAGATTTTGAAATAGAATTCAATATATGTTTTAATTCTCTTCTTTTTTTTTAGAAAGTGCAAAGAGAAATTATATTATCAGTGGCTTTGGAATATAACTGTTTTGGCCTTCTAAAAGAATGTGCTCGTTTTTGGGCAGATGGAAGCCACTTGGGTCGTGATCCAAATGATGGACTTTATTTATCTATATTAACGGATTGGACATGGCAACGTGCAAGTCAAATAAAACAACGTTGTAATACACTTTGTATTTCACTTTTTGATCACTCTGGACTGCGCATTGATTCTCATGTTCAGAAAGAATTATTTTTCTTGACACGACAATTAAAATTATTGGCTGATTTGTTAAACATTATTTTAAAAAAATCTAAGGAATATATACCAACAAGTGGTAAGTTTTTTTTAACTTTTTCTTCAATCTAAATATTTATTAGAATTTGTATCAAAAAGATGTCTTCAATAAATACGAATTATAAAGTAGATAAGAGAAGATTTAATGTATTTTTGTACAGATCTTAAAAATTAAAATGTTTTAGATACTTAATCATTTGAAAAAAAAAAAGAAGTAAATATTATCATTCTCTTATTGTCGTTCAATATAATCTTATACTTTTTTATTTGTAGTTAGTCGAATAAAAATATTATTGTATTATTGCATTATTATAATTATTATAATATGTTTTTTTTTTAGTTTTAGAAACACTCAAATCTCAACAATCATCAATACAAATGGCTTCAGAATATCATGAAGTTCTTCAATGGCTATTAAATATTGGTCTTCTTCCGGAAGCTTCACCAAATTCGTTAAATAATAATGAGGAATTTGTTTCATATCCATTTAAAATATTGAAAAATTACTATCAACAACAAAGAATGGCATATTTTAAAATGAATAAATCAACTTGTTCAAATCGAACTAAATCTTGCCGAATTTTATTCATCGATTCATTTATTGAACATGAATGCAATCCAAATGTCCTTCGTGAACATTGGACAGAAAGTGGAAGTTCTAATGGTCTATATCCGCCGCCGTCATTACAATCAATGTTAAGGGTTTTATTAGTGCCAGATGTTCCACTCGAAAAAAAATATATACTTTTTATTTATTTATTTCTGGATTTAAATATGGCTGTCAATGATAATGATCCAAAACAATTGAAAATTGTTCAAAAATTAATAAAATTTCCTGCCGTGTTCAAGCTTAATGCTTCACTAATAAAAATAGTACAAGCTTTTTGGAATTTAGATCATGGCCAATTTGATATTGCTGTGGATGAAATTATTTCACCATTTGCGCATTATAAAAAATTATCACAGTGGCAACAAGAACTTTTAATTGAATCACTTTTAATTCAAAATCAAACTAGCTTAGCGCTACGTGTATTACACACACGTTCTTCACCAGTAAATTCTTTGTTAGAAATAAAAACTTTAATGTCAAATGGTTTAATATCTGAAGCGTTTCACCTAGCAAGATCTAAGGATGACATTGAGTTGATGAAAACTTTCTTAGGTGGTTGCTTGTATTTGGGTAAATGGGATGTTCTTCGTGGCTTAGCATTAACTGAGGAAGAATTCGGTTTGATAGAGTTATTATTAAAAGAGACGCTATCAGAGAAAGCTGGAAACTTATATTTCATAAATCTATTGGAAAAATCGAAATATGTCGAAGCATTGGCATATTTAGATGAAATTTGTTTAAGAAAATCTGGTGATTTAGAAACACCGAAATTAATACTTGAAGCATATAACAGAACTATGACTCCTTTAAATAAAAAACTATCAGAAATTTACTATACAATTCGTCATCGATTGAATTCAGAGAGAGGAACAGAATTTAAAGAAACTGATGGATCGGCAGTGGGACCATTGAGTTGTCAATTTTTAAAGCAAAAAACAATAGATTCTGTTGAAACAATTTATAAAACAACTGCTTTAAGTATAGATCTAGCTACAAATCACTGGGGGCCAACAGGTTTATTACACTTTCAAAATGCTCCATTTGTTCGTAAGCCTCAGCTCGAGGCTTATTTAGAATCATCCAGGGACTCAATTTCATATCCAGAACAATATCGAACAGCGGAAAAACGCAGAAGTAGGGACGAAAGCTTTGAGGAGATGATGGGAAAACATTTGGAAAATCCAACAAAAAAAAGAAAAATTATTGACGAACCGGAAAATCGATCACGTTTATCTAAGCCTATTAATGCTTCACTTTTAACGAAATTTAAAGTTAACAATAGTAGAGTTGGCACAGAGAAACCTTCTACCAGAGGTACCACAACAACTTCTTCCAGAAGCCCACACCAACAAACTCTTTTAAGTACACCAGTGATTAAAAGTTGTATTAATGATGTTGATATCGAATTTGACAGTTCAGATAATGATCGTTTGCCTTTCGTCCGTCAAAGTATTCTTAAAACAAAGACATTATTAACACCTTTACACAAAGATTTTAACGAAGCTGGTCAAAGTGAAGCTGATGAAGAAAAGTCTATACGTTTTGATCTGCCTTCTTTATCATCAAGCAGAAGTGTAAGCGTTGAGGTTACTAAGTCTCCTATACTTGCATGTACGAATTCTCATCCCGATGAAGGAAGTCCCCGAACATGTCAGTATGATTGTCCGCAAAAGCGCAGATCTATTCATTCTTTGAATTTAAGTTTTATGTCAAATCCGTCAGCTGATGAATATTATTCACCAATATCTTCCCGTGATATAACCCAACGAAGTTTGTCACAAGATAATACAGATGATAAAGAAATATCAAAAGATTCGGCGATTGGCATTAGTGGGCTTTCGGGGAATGTTACTGGATCTGCGCTTCCAATATCAGAAATATACTTTGCTCCAGGAACTAGTTCTCGACCTCTCATTTCAACATCTCGACTACTTGAAACTCGTGTTTCCGAAACTAATTTGCCAAGTTCCACAATCGAAACATCATCACCAATAAAGAACAAAGTAAAAGATGATGAAAAAATATCAGTTGAGGAAAGCAAAGAGTCCTCAGAAATAATACAACAAAAAAGTGCCGATAAAAACGAACAAAATCAAATTTTCAGTTATATGAAAAGAGATAAAATAAATGTAAAAGACACTAGTAATATAAAAAGTCGACGCTCAATATTCAAGACCTTTGATTTTAATTCCTCTCAAAGAAAAATTTCTGAAATAAGCAAGACTCGTGAATATACAGACAGTCCCTCGAAACAAATTAAATCCTTAAGTCGAGTGGTTCTTGAAACAAACGCATTTAAATCGGAAAATCAACAATTTTTTGCGAGAACTAGTAATGAAAACCATGACTTTTCTACAAGTATAATATCTAAAGAGTCAGAAGAATTTGGAATGGACACGGAACAGTGTACACCATCAGCAATATCATCCAAGGTTACACAAACAATATCTCAATTCCCTCTTTTGGTGAATACAAGCACCGAAATAGAGCAAAAGCTAATATCAAATTGTACGACTATTGAAGGGGACATTAGTATGGGTGAAGAAGATTTATCCAAACCAAAAAGATTCTTACCAGATGTTTCTGTAATGAGTGATTCATTTTTAAAACGCCAGAAAAATCAAACATTAATGACAACTCTAGATATGAGTGAGAATCTTACAATCCCGTTAGATTGTAGCCAAATTTTAAGTGATAGTTCCGTCGATGACAATGTTGAAACTGAATCAAATGAAGACCGTGTTTTGGAAAAATCAAGTTTAATTAATAAATCTGGTGAATTGGAAGGAAATGTTATTGATGACAGTTTACTCGAAGAAGATGTTGATTTCCAAGATGATCATATCAATGATACAGAAATAAGTGAGAAACCAGACAATTCGCAAAGTTCTTCTGGTGAATCTGTGTTTTTAGTTTCTGACCAAGAAAGTTCTGATTACTTAAATGAATCCGATAAAAATTTTTCTGTAGTAGTTGATCCAGACGCTTTATTTGACGAGAAAAGAGATGATGAATGCTTACAAAAACAAGAAGAAAATTCAATTGAAAAAGAGGCAGAAAATGTTCAGTTGAATCAGGTAGGTGACGTACAGTTTGATGAAGGAAATTATGTTCAGTTTGATGAAGAAGATGGTGTTCAGTTGGAGGAAGAAGCTTCAACTTCAAATTCTAGTTCTGGTTCGAAAACCGGAAGTACTGATAAATCTGCGGTTATTAATATTTCTAGTAGCGACGAAGAATCTATTTCTCCTAAAGATGATTCAGAAAATACTACTCCAATTACACAGTCTTTAAATCCTAACGAAATTTCAAGTTTACTTTATGGTGATATCTGTTCTTCTGATGGTTCTAAGAATAGTCAAGATTTAAATGAGGCACATGCTCAAGAAACATCTACGGGAAAATTAACTTGTAATTTTTATTCAACTGAAGAAATAAAAGATTCAATGAATTTCTTTACGGGTAATTCAGAAAATTCTAATGATGAAGTCGGAGAAAGTTCAAAAGAGGTGCAAGAAACAGAAGAAAATGTTGGATTTCGAAATATTGAATCAACAATTTTAACTGATCCAAGTGAAAAACCATTAAATTTACAAATTACTAGTGTAATAAGTTTAAATACTACTGTTGATATGCCAGCTAGCGATATTCTGAATCAAGATGTGGAAATTCTTGATGTAAATACGAAACATCTATCTCCTCAAAAGGAAGAATCATTTACAGAGGAAATCCAGACAAATAAAGAACTCAAAATACTAGACGATAATAAGACTTTGGAAAATTATGCAGATTCTAATAAAGATGATTCTAAAAGAACTCCAATCACTCCTAAAAAGAAAATCGAAATCGAAACACCTAAGCATAATTTACGTAGGAGGAGTAGAGAACAATCAACAGAGCCAGTTTCGCGAAATATCCCAAGTTCACCAATGACTCGAAGGAGTTTACGAGCAGCTTCTGTCCCAAAATCAGAACCGCCTGGAACTCCAAAAAGGGAAATAAAAAATATTCGAGCAAGCTCAATAGAGCCTTCATTGAGAACTCCAATTCGCCATTTGACTAGAAGATCATCTTTCACTTTAGAAAGCGTTGAAGAAAATATTAACCTATCGGACACTCCATCATCTAGAACAAGATCCCGAAAGCGTTTGCATTCTGAAAGTAGTGAAATCGAAAGTCCTGGTATGTATTTATTTATTTAAAAAATAGAAACTTGGTTAAAGATTTTTATTTAATCATTTTATTTTACGAATAAAATAACAATGTTGGAAAATGATCAAATGTTTTTTTCTTTGTAATTGTAGCTTCAGCTAAAAGTAGCTCATTATGCAAAGAGATCAAAGTGGAAATAACATCAGAGGAAAAAAAACTGGTTTCTAATCGACGAGCTTCAATGGAAAATAAAGTTTCAGAAGAATCAGTTCAATTAGAGTCTATTAGTAACCGCAGATTAACTAGAACTCAACAAAAAGTTCTTGAAAAATCATTAGCAATAAAACCTATTGAGAAGCGACTCTCTCCACGGAAAAAAAAATCAAATAAAATTTCTGATGAACAATCACCAACAAAAGAAGAAAGCGAAAATGAGTCAGTTGTATCAAATAAAAGTAAATCATCAACAATGACAACACGCTCACGCGCATCTAAGCGGATAAAATCCATGGTAAATTTTTAATTTTATTCCTTTGAATAATTTTTCAAGATTGGTTTTTTTTTCATAAATATTTTATTTAGGATGACATAAGTGATGGTGAAAGTATAGCAAGTTCTATAGATAGTATTAAAAATGGAAAGCGATCGACTAGAGCTCGCAGTAAAAAATTAGATGAACATTTGGAGGCAATTTCTGAAGAACAAGATGACGGTAATTAAATTTTATTTCTCAATATCCTTGTATTTTTGACGAATAATTGAAATTTTGTTTTAAGGAGCAGAAGTAAGTGCATCTGTGTCAAAAAGAGGAAGACCGAAGAAAAAAATTTAAATTAAAAATGTAAAAAAAATTATTAAAAAAAATATTTATTTTTATTATTTGAGAAAAATAATTTTTAAGAAGTATAAATGTTTCAAATTAAAAACATTTTTATTCTGTACAATATAAATGTAATATGATAAATGGGAACATTGTAAGATTTAATGGAAATGATTTATGAAAATTAAATGAAATAAACTTGAAATTTATGTCTAAAAAATTAAATTTTTCTTAATTAGTTATTATATTAATAATTGAACAAAATAAAAAAAAATAATATTTACAGCTCTGTTAATGATAATTTCAAATTCATTTTATAAATTAAAAAAATAAAAGTTGAATATTTACATTTAGTATACCTATGCCGAAAGAAAATTGAATTATTAAAAAAATAAAAAATAATTGATTTTATTTTTTTTCGGATTTCACATCACATTATAAATCAAACTTGCATCTTAAGCATTTGTGTTTTGTATTTTAAGAAGTATTTTATATTGTATATTTTTTTGATAATATGTACAAACTTATATTTTCCAAAATCTTCATAAATAACTTATAATTACAATTATTGATTTGAATTAACAAACAAGTAAAGAAATAAACATAATCCAACTTAAAAGAAATAGAATCCTCCTAAATCAAAGTCATTAATTAAAATTATCTATTACCAAATTATTCATTAATCCCATTGAATTGAAACTAATGATTATAAATATAAACATAAATAAATCTTAATCTATATTGAGTGTCTTAAAACTTTCTAAAATAATTTGATTTTCTATGCTAGCTTTTTTCGATTGTCTGTGATGATCGATTTTCCAATACTTTTGATCAGTTAAATATTCTCTGAAAAATTTATTTTATTATTATATTTTATCTGATTATAACTATTAAACTAGAATTTAATTAAAGTTTGTAATTGTAATTTTTAAGGCATATACATTTTCAGTTCTCGATCTAAGTAAGAAATTGTACGAAGCCACTTACATTTCTTTTTATTTATTTCTGTTAACTTTCCGATTATTTTTCCAATTAGTCTTAAACAATAATTTACAAAAAAAAAATTTATACCGTTTTTCATTTAATATTGGAATCCATTTCATTTTAATGTCTTCACATTTGCCGGCTTCTCCTCCATATTCAACTGGCAACATTGCTTTTGGAATATGTTTGTATAAAGTGTCTGAGTCTGGTAAATGGAATTTCATCTAAAATTAAGATACGTTAATTATTTAATTATTTTTTTATTAAATTTTATCTTTTTTATAAAATTACTAACCAACTTAAAAATTTCACTTTTAATAAACGGTTTAACGACCATCAGAACTTTATCCAAATATGAGGGCACATTTAGAACATGTATTTCCTTGAGTCGAACTGGATGAGCTTCTTGTGTAAATTTCATGTAAATTCTTAATGTTGATAAAACCACCTTTCCTAAATGGCGTAAAGAAAAACCCGACATATCAAAAATGGGTATCTCGCCGGAACAAATGCCATCTGGATCAGGAGTTATAAAACGCAAATCGGCAAACATAAAAAACATTCTAATAGCTTCATCAAAATCAAACTGTATCATAAAAAAATAAATATGTAATATAAAATAAACGAAATTCAATATATGGTGTAAACAGAAACATCATTCAAATTTCTGCTAATATTTTTTATTAAGAACTTGGCTGAGATTGGCTACGATACAATAAACCCGATGTTAATGTCAATTATATTTTTAGCTTATTAACCACAATTTCACCAAAATTGGTTAGCGGAAAGTGGGTCAAATATAAGTTGCAAGATTTGATGACAACAGAGTTTGTATTTTTAATAAATTCGTGTAAAAAGCCTCACTTACTTGCTCCACATCGTGATCTGCCAATCGATAAAACAATATTTTGTTTCCTTCTTTAGTTATTCCTGGTAAAATAAGCATATCTCTGTAAAATTAATTAGGTTTTACTTGTAATTTTCATTTTTTTTTTATCTTAAGTGAAATCTCGAACAAAATATTATACTATTAAGAAAGGATTATTTATTCCTGAACTCACTGATGAAAAAGAGGGATTATCATTGAATTTAAATACAAAATAAGATTTTCGAGCAATTTCATAGTCAGTTCGTGACAATATCTTACGTTGTTTTTAATATTTTTTCAGCACCTTTGGAACATGGATCACGATTCAAAAAAATATGGGAATGCTGGTTTCTCATTGAAAAATTCAATTCGATAAGTTTTTTTGTTCTCTCCAAATCTCCATTTGATGCGTATATGAATCTTTTTAGAAACAATTCATCTGAAAAAAAGGAATAAAATATAAAATAAAATAAAAAAAAACCCAAATTGCATCATTTAAAATAATAATAATAAGAAGAAGAATAGTGCTGGTTATAATTTTATTTGCGGGGGAGTTTAAAACATAATAAAAATTGCATAAAGACATTGTTTTTATGCGACGAAACGAAACCAAAAAACAAAACCAAAAGAGTAAAAACAATTAATGATTCACCGTGATTTTAGTTATCACGGTCCCAAATAGTATATGGTTACAGAGTTGTTTAGAGGAGGTTGCGTATAATATTATATACACACATAATTTTTTATTCATCGCGCTTAATTGATTATTGGTTTTCACTCCAAATAAAACACTAGAAAGATGTTTAATTAAATTGGAGAAATAAATTAATCGTGTTTATAACTATAGTTAGTTCTCTCACTCAATTAACAATATTGAAACAAAACAAAGACACGAAATCAAATATAATTTAATATTTTATTGGAAATTTCATTTTTAAGTTAAAGATTAATGATTTTCGTGGCCTAACATTGTGTTTAATTGAAAATAAATTTATCGGATCGCATTTATCAAACGCCTCCATAGGTTCTATAAAATAAATATTTAAAATATTTAAATGTGAATAAACTAATAAATTTATGTTCTATGCGTTTATTTTGTTCAAATGAATTAAAAGAAAAATATTATGTATATAATAAAAAGAAATAAAGTTGATAAAAACAATAATATAAATGTTTTGAAGTTCAAGTTTATATAATATTGCCAATGTTAAATAATTTATTTTATTATTTTTAAATAAGGATTGAATCACCACGATGTTCATGAACAAAATAAAAATGCAAATCAACACTATGCACGTGTAATATTCAAAAATGAAAATAACATTAAAATTCTATAAAATTCACAATATCTATGTAATACTAATAATGTATAATTTTTTATTTCTACCAGCATATAATATAGCTTAATAGTTTTTTTTTTTTAAATTCATTCTTGATTTCTTGATAGAAACTTATTTTTAAATCATGGTCGTTTTTAAGATTTTGTTTAAATTTGGGATTGGTAACAGAATTTGTGTATGCATTATGCAAAACATTTTTATAAGTTAAAAAATATTTTTAGATTTTCATATAGGTAGAAATAATAAAATTATTTATGAATTAAAATATTTTTAATATTATTTTGTGAATATTTATTTGTTTTTTAAAGTAGATCCAAAACATCGAAATTGAAGATCAAAAATAATAATTCGATTAGATATATTTTCGAAATATGTATTGATGTAAGATAGAATGTTATAAGGACAAAAATATTTGCATGTTATGAGTTATTCAACTTCAAGCAAGATTTTGCTCCAAGTGTCTGTAATTTTTTTACATTTTACAAGATTATATATATATTGAATGTTAAAAATGATTCTATAAATGTATATACCATTTTAAAGCATGAAACAGTGCATCAGGAGTTGTTTTAAAAAAAACTAAAGTATAGTCAAAATCATAAAAATCATAAATATAATATTGAATTTTAAAGCTATTTCTTTACTACAGCTAGATTCATTTAATAATATTGTATTCACAAGATAATTTTAATGTCACCATAAAAGGAATTTTTTTTTTCTAAAATCAATACTTAAATTCTAAATTAAAATTTTCTAACATTGAGTTCTAAGAATTTAACTTTTACAATTATTGTGTCAAGTTAATCATGTTTATTATGTTAAGCACGTACGCAAGATATATTATGCTGCACATACATAAATACATATTTCTCTAGGCAAAAGTTTTTGCAGATTTTTTTTTTCAATAATTCAACTAATAATTTGTATGCTTGTTGGACCAGTAATTAAATTTTAATTTTATCTTTAAAAATTATTAACATTGAATGCACACGATATTTACATTCTAATTGTATTAAGCCATTTAAAACTTCAATTACGTCTCAATTTTTGAAATAGATGTATTTTTATATTTTGATTCAAAGTCTAAAATAGTAAAATCAAATGAAAGCTATTCTTTATTCTTCATTCTCCATGATTTTGAATAGTAAACTCAGTTAATGAACTTAGTTTGAACTTCAAAAATTTTTTATTTAATATTTTGTGAACTTTTATCATCTTTGTATTGTAGAATGAGCATTTATTCGAAAGTTTTTCTTAGAATGGTTTTTTAAGCTTAAAGATAAAATAAATTTTAGCTTCAGGTAATTTTTTTACTTAAGTTATTTTGATTGGAAACACGTTAAACAATATCAATTTTTTTGTCTCGAAGATAACATAAATTGTAAAAATTTGTTCAAAAACCCCTATAAATTAGTTTTTTATTTACATAAGTAAATTAAATTAAAATTTATCAAATATTATGAAATTGAAATCAAATTTATATGTATGATAAATATACATATACTATAGTTATGTGAAATATATTATATATAATGTTGGTAAATCCAGTAATGGATGTTGATAAATCCAGTAATAAAACAAGTTCACTTATTAAATTATATGACTTAAACAGCTTCAAATTTTATTCTTGCATCAACTATACTTAATTAGAATTATAAAAATATCGAAATTGAGAATAAATTAACAACTTTCATTCAATAAATTATAATCAATTTTTCTGTGTATAATCTGAAATGATTTTGAGAAATTTTTAAATTTATTTTCCCCAAATAAAACAAGTTCGATTTAATACATATTATGTTCAAAGTGGGGTTAGCAACTTGAAACTATGTATACAATATTCAACTTTATATTTATTGATTAAAATTTTAAGAAATATCGTTTCATTTCGATTTAAGTAAAAATGATTGCAATAAAAGAATTTAAAAATTACACATTAAAATTTTAGTAATGATATAATGATTAAAATAATGATTTACGTTTACATTATTATGTATGTAAGTTGTCATATTTATTATATTTATTATGATGCAAAATAATTATTTAAATAAATGCAATTTTTATTCAATTTATTTTTTACGATTATTTTTTTCCAAGGGTATTTTTTTTAAATCATCGTTAAAATATTGATACGATGATGATTTATTTGAAAAACATATTTTTTTCTTCATTAATTTAAATAATTTTTCATATATTTGTATGTGGTGTACTATATAATTACTTTAATTCAAAATAATTTATAGTTCGATAGAAAAATTGTAAATTAGAAAAAATTATCCCACAAGATCTGTAGTTAATTGAGCAATATTATTTAGTGTTGGAAATGAATTTAAAAAATTATACTAAAGTCAGTTTATATACATATATATAATATATGCTTACAAATGAACACGTTACGAAACTTCGAATATTTGAAAATTCAAGTAGAAGATTCAATATATATAAATTTAATAATTCAAAATGATAGTCGTTTATGGGAAATTGGTGTTATTTGATATGATAGTCCTACAAAATAGTCCTTTGTGGAAAATTGGTGTAATTTGATGGGAATTCTCAGTTTTTTACATCAATGTAAGAAATTTGAAAATTGTTTGGATAAAATAAATAATACACTTTACTGTATACTCTACGTTATACGCAAAAGTTTAGTTTTAAACTTAAATTTGTATTAAATTTTAGTTTCGATATTAAAAATTTCATTAGGATTTCATATATATTTACTGGCAATTAGCCATTATTTTTACTAATATTAGTTGTAACACCTTTATGTTATTTTTAATTAAATTTTAATTATTATATTTAATTAAATTTTAATTATTGTACTATGACACGACAAAAAAAATTCTGTGAAATATTTATAATTGCATATTTGCATATAGAATACAAACAAACTATAATATTTCCGTCTAATTAATCTTATTTAATATTCTGATAATTATATAGTTGTCACAATCAGAAGTTTATATTTTTGGGTTTTTTTTTTTTAATTTCCTTTAACTTACCAACACATTGTGGAAGATGTTTTTGAGTTTTTAACCAATTTTGAATTTCAGGAATATTATCGTCAAATTCATTTAAAATTCCCATTTTGATATCAAATGTTATTTTTTTTCTTTTCTTTCAAGTAAACTTTCTTTTGTATAAAATAACAAAACTTTCTTTCTATATAAAAATTTGTGTTTTTTTTTTTTAATTTTTTAAAAACATTAATATTTTTCATGTATTATTATTATTATTATTTTTTTTTTTAAATATTACATTCAATATTAGTTAATAAATTTACATAACATTTATACGTGCATAAAAATATTAAGCTTGTTTTAATTTTGAATTTGTCTTACAACAAAAATTTTAAATTAAAGTTGAAAAATGCAACGATAATTTCTTTCTTTTTGTTTTTAGAATTAAACAACCATCAGTTTCTGATTTTAAATTCAGACTGAAATCTTTAAAAAAAAATATTTATTTTCTTATTAAAATGAACTTTTATTTTTGTGTTGTGTTTATAATATATAGATATGTCTTGTATATATATATATAGGTTTGTAGTAGATATAGTTAAAATAATAACCCAGGCTGAATGTAGTAAATTATTTAAAAACAATATAAAAAAAAAACGTTTTCGATATCAGGTACAATGATTCGAAAAAAAAAAAAAGAAGTTTTTTATACCGGTATAAAAATGTTATAGCTTCTTAAAACTAACTTAAGGAGTTTATTTGTAACAAATCATGAAAATCATGATTTTGAAATATCTGAGTGCATACATTTATTATTATGATAAAATATTGAAACAATGATGAACTGAACATTAGAACTACAAGTGTAGATTGAACTACAAGTGTAGATTGAAAGCTTGCCTAAAAATTAGGTGCAAAAAGATTTCAAAAACTTTTATTAATTTTTTATTCACATTTGACATGTCAATGATAATAAGATTTGCTTATAATGTTTAACAACTATTATTGAAAAAAGTTTGATATAGTTCATAAACAATATGACTATGAAATATTTCAATTTCATTTTTAAATCTTGATTTGTATATGCATATATAAATAGTCAAACAGGTAACGTGCAATGACAAGATGAATTTTTGTTCAAATATCCATATAATAGAAAATATCCGGATTGATAACCCGGTACATTTTTTTTCGTATTATTATATACAAAATCCTATTTGAAAAGATATATAGGTGTAAGTTATTTGCTTATTTTTTTATTTATAAATTAACTTACTTACTAACTAACTAAATTATAATACTTAAAACGAATATCATTTTTATATACACATATGTACTTTATAACTTTATTTTAATTTTATTTTTTTAAATAAATTTATTATTATTTAAAAAGAGTAATGATCTTTAAAAGTTTCCCTGAATTTGTAAGCATTTTCGACTTTGCTTTAACATTGAGGTCACGCAAACTTAAATATAAACGTAAACTTGATCTATAAATATAATGGTGACTACGAATGGTGACTGAAACAAATTAAAATTTAAATTATATCTGTAATATATAGCCTGTAGCACAATTATATCTATCATTTTCATCTATCTAATTTTATGAAAATTGTTGTGCATTGACATACTATACAATTATACATAGCGTACCATGCGGATATATGAAATATACATAATCGTAAATTGATTTTATGCACATACTATTAATATGTATTATTATGTATTATTATATATTAGAGATATTTAAAAAAAAAAGAAAATTTTGACATGCATAAGCATTACAATTCAATATTTATGACGTAAATTTCCTGAATTGTATTACAATTTAGGATGATTCTTTAGTTAAAGAATTTTTTTTGCGGCTATGCCGAAAAAAACGAAGCTTATTATTTGATTTTATGGAATTTCAGTTTTTACGTGATAACGCCAACGTTCATTAAGCTTTAATTGAATAAATTCTTCGAGCATTGCATTAGCAAACATTGTAAATATAAAAAAAAAAACAGAAATTTATTTAAAAAAGTAATAGCAATTAAAATAATTTTTTTAGGTAAAAAATAAACCAAATTTATAGTTAGTAAATTACTACATTATTTTATGATGTATGTGTTTTTAAAAAAAAAAAAACTTATTTCAGAAAATTTTATTTACGTAAGTACACAATCCATTGAAATATAAAAGTTTCACAATATTGTCGCATCTCGGCTCGGCAAGGTCTTTTTGAAAAGAAATCGTCAATGTTGAATAGGTTGAATAAAACTAATAAAAAACATTAAACTGAAAGAAATAAAGAAGCAGTAATACAATAATTAGACGATTGACGGCTAAAGCAATTTTAAACCTTAAATAATACTTGAATCCTGAAATGATCAATGTTGAATGGC
>OZ023275.1:8473828-8501099 GCA_964007475.1 Hybos culiciformis | reverse complement strand
AATTTACCAAATGGTGTACTATAGATATAAACACTTGAAAGATTTTTTTAAAACTAATTAATATTACTTTTAAATACATCATACATGTTCTTTTCAAAGTTTTTTTTTTTAATCACAGCTTTATTCTATATTAATTTGAATTCTAATTTTCAGCAACATTCTGAGAACTTTAAGAAAGAAAATTTCCCTCTAGCTAACAAAACTGCCCTGTGCAAATATCTAAAATGTGTTTTGATGAACAAATTTGAACACTAAAGAACTGAAGTTTAAAGTGCTGATACATAAGTTCACACGGAGACTCAACTTAATTCAGGAAATTTAAATGAAAAGATTGAATATCACGTTGGAATTGAATCCTCAACTAAACTACGAAACATATTACAAAAATAATTAATTAAAAGAAAATTGTTCCTTAAATACTAGTGTAGATTCAATTGAAAATATATTTAAAATTACTAGAAAATAATATCTAGCCTGAAAGCAAAATATAATTCCAATAAAACCATGTCTAATTTTTTACTGCACATTTCTTCTTGATTTTTAGTGGAAATATAATATCGCAAATGATAACTAATGTAATTATAGTGTACTTTTAGCCTAGGACATTTCAGCAATATTTTATGTCCCCAAACAAACCACAAAAAAAAATTTTAATTACATTTATATTATGATAACCCAATTATGGTAACCAAACTACAATTATTTTTTAAGAAACTGATAATTATACAAAATCATATATACTAATCAACGTCAAAATTGATGGTCACCAAACGTAATCAAAATTCCAAAGTTCTTTTCATTAATAAATACTTTTTATATATCTAATTAAAAGGCTGAAAATCGAATATTAATAAATCTTCAAAGAAAAAAAAAACATTTTAACGTGCGAAAAATTCCATTAACTTTTGTTTTTATTTTTTAGAAAAACTTCTTAATGTATTCTAAATTATAAAAAAAAAGATAATTTATTAAAAAACAAAATAAAAATAATTTTCAACAAAAATTAATAGCAACTAAAAACAATCAAATAAATCGAACAATATATATGTAGTATGTTATTTAGCCAGTCATATAAATCATCGCATGTTTATTCTTAATTTCTTATGAATTTAACAAAAAAAAAAAAAAACAAATAAAATAATGTATCTGAGTATAGCCAACAAATCTATAAATTCTACCTACATGAAAATCTATAAATATTTTCAAGAAAATTATTTTCTATAAATTTATTTATTTTTTTCTTTTTTTTTACAATAGATATTGTCCCAGATTAAATATTTTTGTATCTTTATTTTTCGATTTTTATAAAAAAAAAATAAAAATTTTGTTTTTTTTCTTCGACAAGAATTAAAAATATATTGTATTTTTTTTTTTAATAAATAATAAAAAAAAAATAATAAGAAATAAATGAAAATAAATGTAATTATGTGTTATAGATACAATTTCATTAAAAAAAAAAAAAAAAACAACATTTTTGATTGGTCAATATTTTTTCGCTATACATACTATATAAACTTATAATAAAAATAAAATTGATTTATGAGGTATTTCCTTTTTTTTTTCTGTTTATTATGTTTTCCTTTTTTCAATTTTTATTGTTTCGGAAAATTCTCATAAAAATAAAGAAAAAAAGATTTTTGTTCGCTGTTCGTGCGCTATTTTCAAGATAGGTTAATTGGGAAATTTTCAATCTTTGAGTGGCAATTAAATTTATCTCAAAAACAATAGTGCCAGATAAATTTTAAATTTAGGTGCCGTGATTCACTTAATTCACTGAAATCAATTTGTAATATTTTTACATGCCTAAAATATAGATTTGAATACTCTTTCGATGTTGTAATAGAGTTATAATATAGTGTCTTGGTAGGTAAAAAATTTGTTGAATACATTTACCCAAATGTTATAGCCTTGGATTTTAAAAGTACTTAACTATAGTTTAAAATAGGATCAAAAGAAGACAGTTAGTTAGCTCTTTCTAAAAAAAAAGCCATAGTACACAAATATACAAATTATGTTGGAACAGTAGCTGAATAGTTATCTGACTTTAATTTTGTACTAGCTAGAAAAAAGGAAGGGGTCTGTTTCTTTTTGTTGAGAATTAAAGTGTTGTCAAAAAAAATGGTCATTGTTCAACGGCACAGCCTAAACTTAAACAGAACTTTACTTCACATAATTTTTGTGAAATTAAACAATGCGTGATATAGTACATACTAATTACATACCATTGGTTAACTGCAAACGCATATATTGTGCTCCATACATAGTTATGTATTTGCTGCACATGACATGTACAATTTTATATACACAATAAATTATTGTAAAGGCTAATAAATTTTAATATAAGAATTTAGGTATGAATATTGAAAACTATTTTTGTCAAATAAAATTTTCAAATCAAAAATTTATTTATACAATAATATTTTTTTTAATTCATATAACATCACTTTTGCAGTCTTCATGCTCTGTTTAATTAGACAGATGACTATACAAATCTATTTTATTAATGTAATTAATATAATTAATAATTAAAAAGCATATACTACATACATTTCTATTATATGTAGGTATGTATATGTATAAGTACAAGAAAAATATCTTCTCGTTGTTTTCTTTATTTAAAAAATTGATTTCCGCATTCAAAAGTTGAAATATTTTTCTATACATATAAAAGTATAAATATTCATCAATTAAATCATTATATTCAAAATATTTACTACCTTTCACACAATAAAATGTATTCAAAAATATATTTAAAAAAAAAATAAAACTCAACTTTTTCACTTAGATTTTTATCACATTTATATAGCATTTTTATGATCGAGTACTTTTCAACAATACTAAGTATGTGCAAAATTTCATCTCGATCGGAAGACGGGAAGTGGTTCAATTTTCACTTCTTAAATTCCAAGGCAATCTATCAACGCGATCAAGTTAAAATAAAGGTTTTAAAAACAAGCTACACATGATGTGATAAAGAAGTTTCGTTTAATAAAGTTTCAGAATACCAAGTAAGTATATTACAAATAAAGCAAGGAAAACCAAAATCCAAAATCGAATTCCAGATAAGAAGAGAATGCTTAGTTTTTAAAATTATTGTCTGTTCTACGAAAAATAAGTATTATACTTAATAATTTTTGAAATTGTTATACATCCAATCAACGAAATGGCATTAATATCTGGCAATGTCCTCATAAGGCTCTTAAGTATTGTTATGGGAAGGAATAATATAAATTTGATCTCACAATAATCACTTCTCTTAATATTTTTTTTATTATAGCTATGTATGTAGTTGTAAGTAATTTATACATAAACACATAAACATATTGAACTTAAAATCATTAAACAATGTGATGACGAACATAAATCTAACTTCATAAAAAATGAATAAAAATAATTCAAATTATTTTTTTTACAAAAATTAGGGGAAAATGGCAACCAATTGCATATAAAGTACATATCAGTGAGACAGATATTATATTATAGTAACATTGATTAAATAGCGGTATGCAAATTATTTTGACAACTAAAAGCACTTGCGCGCACTTAATTTTTTTTAGGTTTATTTAGAATCAACTTTAACACCGACATATACTAATTGTTAACGAAATCAATTCTCAAGCCTCAGTTCAAATCCTTGAATCCAATCGAAAATAATTTTGTAAATTACTGCAATCGTTGTTATATCATAAAATTTTTAAATATCTTAAGTTGAAAAGTACAAATTTTCCCTATCAGAATATAAATAATTTATTTTTAAAATTTTATGTTATTTTGTAGGTATTTTCTATATATTCTTGACTGGATCAAATCATCAACAGTCTGATGACTTTAATTCGATATTGAATTTAAAAAAAAAATTCTTTAATAATATTTATGGAGGTAGCTCTATATTAAGTGGACGAAAATAGATTTCAAATTGAATTCGACAGACAGAAGTTTTAAAAAAAAATATTTTACGATGATAAAGATTATGCCAAAAAGCAATATTTTTTCCCTTCATAGAATTTTATTATAATGTGTAAATTAGAATTAACATGACATTTGAAATATCTTTGACTACATTATTTCAATCTCATTATGTGTAAAATATATATAAAATAGAAACATAAATATAAAACATATTTTTATTATTATTGATTTTAGAGCTCTATGAACGAAAATAGAATACTAAATTGCAATATATTTCTTAATAATCTACAATATACCTCTACATCAAAGATTTTTTAGATTATATGTACCTTAAAATTTTCAATTTTCAGACCTACTATTTGTGATCTACAATTATTTAGTTTTCGTATTATTTATGCATCTCTATATAATGCCGACACAATTTAGAAATGGGAAAAACATTTCCATTTTTCTGTGGCATTCAAAATTGAAAAGAATTTATAAAACTATGGAAGATAATGACTTACATTGATTTTTGTGTGGCATAAATTAATTTATTACCTTATAGTTGGAGTCATACTTTAGTTTATCGAACCAACAATTAATACTTCCAAAAACATTCGATCCACAAACAATAAGTCCACAAAACTTATTCATAAAATAATTGTTATATCTTTTATCAAACAATTTAAATTAAATGCAAGTTTTCTTTTGGATCATAGTGAAATTTTAAACTAATTTCCTTTCTAAGTCCAATTTCTATTAGAACAATGGTTTTAGATCAATAAAATCGCATTAGGTCCATAGATCCACCATTTGTATGGATAAGACTCACATTCTTGAATATCATCTTTTAGAAAATCTTATATTTTAAGTCAGGATATCGATTCATCCTAAACAGATCTTGTATTAAACCAAAAAATTATTAATTTAAACTTAAACTCATTAAAAAATTAGAAACTTTTTTTTTGTAATTAAAATCTCATATTTTATTTCAAATTTGATATTCATTGTTTTTTTTTTGGTTTTGGAACTTTTTTCATTGAATTTTATCAAATTTGCACAATAATAAAACAAAAAAAAACAATAAAATAATTACATATATACAATATAATATGTGATAAAAAGTAATTTAGTTTCCCTGGGAATTTCTCTGGCCAAAAGAAAAATGCACGTAATAAGAATATTTATTCCCACACTGATCACTTATAATTAATTTTTGTAATGCAAGAAGTTTTTTTTTTGTTTGTAATATTACATTGACAACGAATTTTTATTAAATTAACCAAATTATTCAATATATTTTTATTTTGTATTTATTTCTTTTTAATATTTATTTAACAACTGGTTTAATTTGATTATTTTTTTTTTTAGTTTAATATCGATCAGAAGCATAAAATTTTGAATTTGTTTTTATTTTATTTATGCCGGCTTTGATGTTAAAAAAAATTGGATTTTATAAGGAATTTATAATTTTTGTGTATCGGCACTTTGATGTTTAAGGTAGAATTTAAATTTTAACAAAAATACTCGTAGAAAAATCATCAAAAGTACATTATAATTTCGCGATAATTTTGAATTTTGTTTTTTCCTTATAAAAATAATAAATTTACTCTACAAATATAATTAATACAAATCAAATCAATGGATAATGAATATTCTTTTCATGTTTGATTCACAAAAAAACAAAATATTATTAAGTATAAAAATAAATAGAAATCAATCTGTGAGATTCAGGAAAAAAAAACATTTTAACATATTCTTGCTAAAATTACATTTTCCCGCTCGTTCTTAGAATAATATATTCAACAAATTCATGAAAATTTTTACATGACCAAGTTATAAGTGCACCAAGTTATAACTGTTATGTAGATGTTAATAGAACTATGATGAATTAATGAAATTTTTTATTAACTTACATCTCAATCTCAGTGAAACATAAAATTGTTTTGTCTGCAGTTTTAATTTAGTTCTTCCCTATTCCAATGTCCTAATTATTAAATTATTACTCGCTCATAACTTTTATATGAAGTTAAAAGCAATAAAGATAAAGTTTATATATATAAAAAACATTTTTATTTTCTTGAAAACATAATAAAATATAATAATTATTTTTTATAACTTCAACATAAATATATTAATAATATATTTGTGCATTAGTTTGTTGTACAGAATTCTTTAGAAAACGCTTTTTGCATACTCCATTCATTATAACAAAATAATGTTTTCCACTAACTTTTATAAATACAACATATATAGTATGTTGTTATTTACAAACATTTTTCAAGAAATTCGTGTAGAATGAAAATAAAATTCTTATTCAGTTTCGAAATTGATATTATTTAAAAAAAATTGAAAGATTATGTTATTTTTAGTTTAATAGCTATGAAAATAATTTTGGCATATACATACATACATCATTTTTTTTTGTTAAATAATAAAATTAGAAAATCAAAATAAAAAATAATTTAATAATTCTTGTTATAATAACAAAATCATAAACTGGAAACTATAAAAGTCAAAATATTATTACAATTTTATATAAATATAATAATTACATTAGATAGAAGAAGATAAAATAACAATTCAAAATTATTAGAATAAAAACCTAAATACATTTTGAGATAGATACAAACATTTAAATTTTACATTTATGTAAATCAAATTTAAATATATACACTATAACATATACTTTCAAGTTAAAATTTTATTTTTAATTATTTCGATCTGCAAATCTTATTAATGATCGTTAATCTAAGTTATATTATATCATCTTAGCTTGAGCTAATTACATTAGAAAGATTCATAGCAATATATTGTACATATCCTCTACCAACATAATTTTTCTTAAAAAATAAAAAACGAACCGAAATGACAACTTATAGCTACGAATCTATGAAGTCTATGTAGAAATTTATATGTCACTTTATATATATGAATATTTTTTTTTCTTATGCGTTGGACTCTTTTCCTACACGCACGTTAGCTAAAAAAAAAAAAAATCATATCAGATTTATTTCAGATGAACTTGTACATATTTTGATGCTATTTAAATTTTAATTCGTTAAATGACAATTTTATTTGAACATCCGTTAATTTATCATCACACTTTGAGAAGTCAATTGATTGAATTTGATTGCTTTTATACTTTTTTTGTTTTACAATTGACTTAATATTTTTTTTTTTTTTGTTTACTTCATGGATATAAGAAATTTTTTTTATGATTGTATGATATTCATATATATACGATACAATGATAATAAAATGTAGAAAATCATGAATAGTTCATTGATGACAATTTATTAACATCCTGTTTTTGTTTAAATTATTACTAATTTATATATAAAGTCTTAATCAACTATATACTTTAATACTTAAAAAAAAAATAATAATAAAAAAAAATTCTTTAAGTGATTATTTTTAATGAATGATAAATTGAAAGATATTATGTGGATAATAATTTGATTATTTAATTATTAT
Organism: Hybos culiciformis; assembly: GCA_964007475.1. Lineage (NCBI taxonomy): Eukaryota > Metazoa > Arthropoda > Insecta > Diptera > Hybotidae > Hybos > Hybos culiciformis. Next base: position 8,493,731 of record OZ023275.1, on the reverse strand, counting down.
TATTATTTTAATCAAATATGATTTCATAAATTTTTATAATTAGAATTTTTTATATATTCTATTTTCATTGTTAATAAAGACTTACGTTTTATAAAAATTTTCTTGTATTAATAGTTTTCAATAAATGTAGTATAAACCATTCGAATATCTAGTGACACTAATTTCGACGCAATAAATAATTCTAAATCTATAAACTCTATATTTTTAGACGAAAAAGACTTCTTCATAAATCATAAGAATATTTTATTTTAATTCTTGTTACAATTCTTTCAATGTTAGTTTCCAAAATCACCATCCATTCAAAAAAATCACTTTTCCTTTACAATAAAATTTAAAGACAGTGTTCGTTAGAAAAAATTTCATCATAGCTTCAAAAATATGTATATTCCTTCCATATCTCACATCAGTGGGTATTATTTTAAAGTAGGCTCTATTTTCATAAAGGGAAGGTAAACTAAACACAATACTATTCAACCTACAGTTCCATTTAAGTAATATATAATATAATAATAAAATAATATAAAAATTTACAAAAATTTATTAAAATCAAATTTTTATTTAATATTATGTATCCGTTCAGGTCACACAAACCTAAATAAAGGAGAAAAGAATTAAATAAAGTGAAATTTATCTTGTTCAATTCTTTAACACTATCCTTTTAATTTTTTTTAAGGCAAATAAATCAGATAGATATAATTTATTGTTTTTTTTTTTATGAAACTTTTGACTAATGTGTTCACATTAAAAAATTATTTAAAATCAATAAATTTTTTTTGGTATCAGGGCAGGTTATTTTATTTTAATTTAATTAATTATAAAATTTAAGAATTTTTTCTTGTTGGTCATTTGTGCAAATAAATATATTCATATAGAATTTTTAAGTTGTCCATCGAACTTTAGTATATTAGCTTGGTTGAAAAATTAGCAATATTGAATGAAAAGGTTATATACCGATCACGACACTCTGAAACCTCCTAACAGCAGTTTTTTCCGAAATCGACTTTTAGCTTACTTATTCAGTAGTACTTATTGTATACAACGGGTTTGTCAAAAAAAAAATGTAAGCCTTAAATTTATTATTTTTCATCATTTAGATTACATCGAATAATTTCCACCTCAGCAATTTACTTAAAAATTGTAAAAAATAAATATAATTAGTTTGATTAACTAATTTGCTGCAATGAAGAAATATTTTTCTAGTTCTCTGACTCTTATAAATTTATTCAGTCTTTTCGCTCTTCTGTAAAATTTTCATAAAGGCTGACAGGTATATAATATAAACCTTAAACGATTTGTTGAAATTGTGATTGAAATTGATTTGAAAATTTTGTATTATGTGTAAGTCTTACGCCGCACAGATTTGCAGAATTAACTTAGAAAAGTAAATATAAAGAAGCCAAAATGAAATAATTATAGCAATAATATTCAAACTCATGTAAAATTTTCTTAGTTGGATCAGTTTTTGGTTCAAAATTAATGTCATATCAAAAGTAATGTCATATCAAAATTGATGTCGTCAGAACTTTTTTTAACAATGTAATGTTAATAGATAGAACCTTAGTGCTTCCAAAAAAACTTAATCATAATCTATTTCTCAGTGTAATCGAAGTATTTTTAAATATTCTTACAGTGTATTTATCAAAATATTTTATCCTATATATACCTATATAACCTTAATTCAATAACCTGCCTATCTATATTGAAAAAATAAATCAATTAATTAGGTATAAAGAAATTAACCACAATTTTTTGTATATATTTAACAATAAAAAAAAAACCGAGAGAGAAACATTATTCACTTTCATCTCAGCGTGATATATGTAAGAACCTAAAATATTGAATGTCTATTTAATTTGAAAGGTAGAAAATTATAAGAATTACACCGATTCTTATTTTTGACAAATTTGTTAGACTAATTTTTCATAATAAGTGGTTTTATACAAAAAAAAAAGAAGAAGAAAGTAGTGCTTCTATGTAGGATCGATCACCCATGCAGCCAGACATATGTACAATACACAAATATGAAATTAACAATAATTATTCCCTTAATATGTTATATAAGGTTGGATTTAGTTTTATTGGAAATATGATGATTTGAATATGAATTCTTATGTTGTATTATGAATAATCAATACGATAACTTAGCCAAAAAGTTTATATAAAGCTTCTCCAAAATGATTTTTTGGCTATGAATGTCGAACAAATTCATCACCATAATTTAAGAGCCAAAAATGGACAGATTTATTGAAAAATTGTTAATAATACCATTGGCATTCATTGCTACTGCAGCATAAGAGCCTTTTTTGCCGTCTTTTACTACATCGCAAAATGGCAAAAGAGTACGAAGTGAATTTATTAAATTTATAATACCAAAACTATTAAATCCACCACCACCGACCAATTAATAGGGAAATAATACAAAAAAAATTACAAATCTGAATGTCTGTTAATGGAAAATAAAAACTCTACTGAGTAACTGAGTCTAATGGGTGGACTAACTGAAATTAAAAGATTTTTATTCAAAGTATTTTTTATTATGTAATTGGAATCAAACAAATGCTTAAATGCTAAATTTATCAAATACAAAATTTTCCATATTTTTATTAATATTTCCAAAAGCTATAGGAACATTTTCTAATCAGGAGATATTTTTTTCGAGATTTATATTTATTTCGAGTACACCTCATTTTGACTATTCTAAAATACCAATTTCGACACAGTTGTGAAAATCAGAATAAAAATTTAAGGAAGTATTTAAAATATTGCATTCTATATATATACACCTATTCTATTTCAAAAATAAGCTCGCAATATGTAATAACTATTATATTACAGATTTTTGAGTCAAATTTGCTTGACAATTAAAATTAATGTCATAAAAAAATTTTTTTTTTCTTTAATTTCGCTAATGTTGATTTTATACATATAATTTATAATTCCCTTTGTCCTAATTAATCCTCAATTTAGAAAAAATTTGACCCTTTACCAGTTTCCGTAAATAAGTAAGCAAATGAAGTTTTAAATCCAACCCTTTTATTCAATCACTCAATAACAATGTAAAATAAAAATATTTAAGATTAAAAAAAAAGGACAGTCTTATTCAAATGTTTCAACCTTGGTATCATATTCGACTCAAATTTGTCTTAGGTTCATATTGAAAGGGTTTTTGCTTGCAATATACATAGTTAAAATATTTTTTAGTTTTTAGTTTTACATTTTTCCGACCTCTCCCTGTGCATGAAATGCCATGAAGCATTAACTATTTTATTTTTAATTCTTATAAAATGTTCATTAAACTTTCCCAATAAATTATCATAAAATTTACATTAAAAGTAGAATTTCGAATAAATTTCTTTTTGTGAAACTTATAATAAATAATAATTATTTAAAAAAAAAAAGAAAAAAAAGAGAGTTCGTTTTTTTGAAAACTGATAGATAAAGATTGCAATTAATGTTCCTGTAATAAAAGATATTTTTTTAAACATTTTCCAGTTCCTCAATTTAAAACCATAAATTGGTATAAAGAAAAAAGAAGACAAAAATAATATCTACAACATATAATAAAATAATAAACCCAAAAATTAATTCATGAATAGCATATGATAGTTTTTAAGTTAAATGTCACAATTGACAAAAACAATTTTTTAAGAAATTCAAAACTTTTACCTTTCTTTCAACCTAACGTAAGTTTCAAATTAATGACAATGAGTGTTCGTTATGTGGAAAAATTTTAAAATCCTTAATAAAGTATATTGTATAAAAGCAGTATAACTCCTTCTAAATGAGCCAATAGATATTATCACACTTTGCAAAAGGATTATAGAGTCAAAATTAATTGGGGCTTAAATTCAATCAACTTTCTATTCTTTTAAAATAAAAATTTGAAATTACAGATTAATCATAAAATTTAAAAACGATGAAACATTACGTCAATTGACCTTTACAAAGTGTCATAAATTCAATTAATCCTTTTTTTGAGACATAAAGTCATTGGCCTTTATCTTATCCTGTTAAGGTTATGAGACTTCACTAATTATTAACATTTATTGGCATTTTTACGTAACTTGCTATTGAATATTTAAGCTTCATTACAGAAGTTCATTTCATCTTATTTATGATTATTTTTGTATATACTTTATTAAAAAATTATAATCTTAAAAATCGTAAAAATATTATTTGGCATAATTTTTTCAGCATGGGAATTATTATTATAGTTGTTACTTTTTTTTTTTGTTTAACTTGATAAATCAACCTTCATAGGTGTATTTGTTGTTTAGGTTTCAGTAGTAAGTTAAAAAAAAAAAAAAGTTAAAGCCAAGATATTGAGTATTAGATTAAAAGAAAATATACTACCTTTTGTGTAGTTAAACTATTGTAGTGTGTTAAAAATATTAAGAATACATTAACATACAGGTTAATAGCACGAATAAAAATAAAAAAAATATGGTTTAGTTGACTGCGTATAATTTTTGAATTTGCGTCTTTAAGCAAATCAGCCATGCGAAACAATAAAAAGTGATCTGATGCGCGAGAAAAACAATAAAAGACTATGAAAGATTTTTTTTTTCGTATAAATTGTAAAAATGTCTTCTTAAAATCAGAGGAGGACCAAATGACCCCTTAAATGGATCTGAAAATATTATAGCAACTGAAATTAATTTGCCGAATGGCCCACAAGGGCTTCATTCTCATTCATGAATATAATAAGAATATCTTAAGCCTAATAAATACAAAAACTTTCATTGTATTAATTTTATAACCACTATCCAAATGACATTTTAACAATTACGCAGCATAAATTGCCCAAACTTCAAAACAAGACGTATTTTGCTTTTGGAAGTTAAGATTCCGTTTTGAAACGAATAAAATAAACCTTTCAAAGTACTATTTTATTTGCTGTTAAGAGATATTAGAACAAAGCTTACCCATTTTAAATATTATGATTCGACACTGAACTTTATTGTAAGTTCTTATATGAAAAAAACAAAGTAATATTTAAAATTTAACAATTTCTATAGGTTGAATGTTATTATTATTAGTAAGAATTTGTATTTTTTTTCTTTTTTAATTTTAAGATATAATCGAATCAAAATGGATGGATGACTTCAAATTCATTTTTTTTTGTTAGTTATTTATAAATTACTTCCAGCGAATTAAAATCAACTTTAAGTTTCTAATATTTGAAAATAATATATAAAAGATTCATTTAACACCGTAAAATTGATAAATAATATATTATATAGGTAAACATTAAGTAATCATTATGTTAATCAACATTACCTTGAAAAATTAGTTGGAAATAGAATTTAATAAATTTTTGTTAACATCAACTAATATTTAATATAACAAATTGCGCAAACAGTGGTTTTAATTTCAATTGGGCTCAAACAGATTCCATCTTCGTACTTGAACTTAATGTAGGTCTCGTCGTCGTAGAAATAAGTTAGTGCTGCTAATTCAAAAATTAATATTGAAATATTTTATCTAGGCGTAAAAAAAATCAAAATACAAGCAATGCGTATACGCTCAGTACGGTATGATGACACTTTATATGCGTAAAACAATTTAATAATGTGTAGAACACATTATAAACTACTGATTATTCAGAATTATACTGCTTAGCACAAATAATTTATTTATGTACATAAATTTATACATAAAAAAAAAGAAATTTACTAAGCATAAATGTTAATCTATTGAAATTACATTGCATATTATTAAGAAAAACATTATTCTTAAGAAAAATATTTACGAATTAAAAGGTATGTATTAGACTTGTTAATAAAAGAAATTTTTGATAATTTTTCGACAATGATTTGAATGCTTTGAACTTGGAAATTTTAATAAATTACATATTTTTGGACATTGAAGTTGGAATTTCATGTCTCAGTCTCAGTGGTCGAAACACATTCAGATAAAAATATAAAAAAATTTCAAGCTTCATACCGATAAAAGAAAATCTAATTAACGAACTCGAATCAACCGAATACATGATACAACTTTAAATTTCTTTCCAATTTTTCAAAATATTTTCTTTTTTTAAAATGTTTTCTTCTCTTCTTTTACTATATATATTATACCCTCAATTTGATATAATTAGGTACATTAAAAAAAAAAAAAAACTTTTACTCAATTTCCCATGATTTTTTTTCCCACCGAAAAAACATTGATTATATTGTTTCTCAAATGAATTGAACTATAATGACAAGTAGATAAAGATAATTGAAAAAAAAAATTCAAAATGTAAAACAAAAATAAAAATAATTTCGATCAAAAATTTGTAATTTTCAATTGGAATTTTCAAATATACGGACACAATTTAGCGATTAAATAAAAAATAAATTGTCAAATGGCATACATTTGTAAAACAGCAGATTTTATTTGGGCGGCTTTTTTAAAAGCCTTAATTTTATTTAAAAAATTTAAAATATTTTGATTTACCACTTTTGCCACTTATACTTTATTTACCAATTAATTTAATTCATGTTTGCCCTTACACACTCTATATTATATACACAGATAAATAAGAAATGCATTTTTTTTTTATCATTTATAATCATTCAATATTTTTGCTTTAGTTCTTGTTTATAAATATGTAACTACAACATTTTAAATTATTACTGCATTAACTTGTGGAATTTTCTGAATAGATAATATCACATTATTTTTATAAATATAAATTTATTATTACGTACATTATATATACCACCAACTACAATAGAAGAACAACATTTAATTGTACAATTTTGTTAAATTTTTCAGCTTAACTTTAATTCGAGATACATATATCTAAAACTTTTATCTAACTAGTTTTTTCAAGTGTTCCTGAACATCTAGAAACTTTTTTAGTTTATACTCGGAATATTAAATAAATTACATTTCACGGAAATCAACCTTTTTAAACCAACAAAAAGTTAAAATGATTATTGAGATACTACTTTTCTACTAATTTGAACGAACACAAATTAAACCAATTTGCTTCTTGCAGTATACAAAAGTTGCATGTTAAGAAAGCAAATCGATATAAGTATGTAATTATTTATATAGTTATTTATAACCAATAAATTTAATTTAAGATAACTTAGAATTCCAAATGCGTTCAAAAATAGTTTATCAAATGTATATAATATTTAAAATATTGGAAATTCATTGAAAAATTTTATCATAACTTTCAAATGTCAAAGTCATTATAAATACTTACGCATTAAAATTATAATTTCTTATTACATATTATAGAAACCAAAGTTTTGAATATTCATTTTTTTCTTTTAGTTTTTATCTATCCAACCGTTTGAAATCATGTTATATTCTATGAAAGAAAATTTTCGTAATTTTCCAAAAAAAAAAAAAAAAAATTTTTTATTATTAGGAGTTAAGATCATTATCTATTTAAGAAAATATATTTCTTATTTAAGACTACCAGCAAATGGTAGTTTAAAACAAACATAAACTAAAATTATACAAAACAAAAAAAACTATAATTTATTAATTTTGTATATCTTGTATTTGCCTCACTTATGATTACCACAATAAATTTATATTGAAATCTACAAGCGCATATTGAATTCCAAATTAGCCTGATTTATTTTTTATTTTTGTTTTCATTTTTGTATAAAAATATTCTTCGTAAAATTCTGATTCTGAATAAACAAACTTAGAAGTTCAACTGCATTATCAATTGTATAATAAATCTTTTCTTTTTTTTTTTCTTTTTTTTATTTAATATATAGCGTGGACCAATAAATAAATTAAATTTTATTAATTTTTATTAGTTTTAGTTCGGAGAATTTGGAAAACGATAAAATACTGATAATAAAACTTTAGTCACGGTTTACACAATTTTTATATGTAAAATTAAAAAAAAAAAAAAAGTATAATTAAAAATAAGAACATGGAGCAAAAAATCCTAAAATCCAAAAAAAAAAATACCTGTGCGTCCGACGACCACCATAAAAACCCAAGTTTTGACAAATTACATTTGTCATTTTATTTATTTAAATTCTGTGAATCAGTGTGGACCTACTGGATTTGTTGGATAGATTAAAAAAAAGGTGTAATAATTTAAATAATTTTTTTGGTATATAGTTAATGTAAGATTTTGTAGTAATCTCATAGTTGTATATAGTAGAATCAATAGGTCAATGTTAATACTTTAAGAGTGGTCCAAAAATGATTTTTTTTTGTTTATCATCATCTAAACTTAAAGCTAAAAATATTGATATTATTATTTTTTTAATCGTTATTTCGATCTAAAGCCGCTAATATCTATAGAGTGTTCAGATTCGTGTTACAAGTTTAATTTCGAATCTAGGCAAGCTTTTTATAGTTTTTGAACATTTGAATATCTTATTTTAAATATAAAATACAGAATATTTCTCTAAAAAAAAGAAATTAGTCATCTATAGTTTTTTTATCGAACTTGAATATTAAATTGATAATATAATTGGCAAAACAAATTAATCAAAAAAACTATTTTCAATTAAACGGATGATAATGATACAATTATAACAATTTCTATAATTTTGTTTTATTTCCAACTAATATAAATGTGTGAAACTAATATGGCTGTCACACTTCGGCTTTTTAATGGCTTTTTGAAAAAGCTATCATCGTTGTGGCTATTTAGTGGCTTTTTCCATACAAAAAAAAGAAAAAAAGCTAGTGGCTTTTCAAAAAGCCACTAGAAAATCAGGGATCAAATAACAAATGAGCTCTGTGAGAAAAAAATAAACTAAGAATTGCATACTTTCAGGAAGTTGGCGGCTATTTTTTTAAAAAAAACGAATAAAAAAACAAAAAAAATTTCGGAAAAAAAAGGAAAAAGATATTACAAAAAGAGAAAAAAAAAAGAAAAAAGTAAAAAATATTTCGGAAAGAAAAGGAAAAAGATATTACAAAAAGAGAAAAAAAAACAAAAAAAACAAAAAAATGCAAGTGTGAACGCATTTCAAAAAGCCACCATAAGTAGTGGCTTTTTAGTTGTAGTGTGACTCGCTTATAATCTAAATGTGTGATTTTATTACAATTCAGATAAGTGTAACACAAACTTAGTGAAACTTTACTATGTGTCTGCTTAAAATCAATTTCTACAAAATTTTGATTCCAATGTAGTGATTCTTTAGTGCATAAATATATCTTTTTATTCAATTACTTTAAAAATTTATTATTTCTGGAATTATTATTTCGTAGTAAACTTTTTGAGCAATTACTTATGCAGAAAGTTTATCTTCTCCACTAAAATTCAACTCAATATCGGATTTATCTGTCGAAATCTTTTTATTTTAATACTTAGTACTTTCATTTTATGCTTAATCTTCAAAATTTATCATTTTTGGTTTCTTATAAATTTTTCTACAATTTCCCGCCAATTTAACACAATTTTTATAATATTCCTCAGATTTTTATAATTTGATTACGAAAAAAAAAAATTAGGTAAAAAAATCTAATACTAATTAGATATATCCGGACCAATCATTGAAGCGCAATACCTTTTCATAAAAAAAAAATAATAATAATAAAATTTTAGTGTTATGATATTGATAATTACGCGCAACATCCGTTTTGTGTGAATCAACAAAACAACCAATATTATTATTAAATTATCGAAAATATCTTCAAAATCATCAATCCCAAATAAATTTTGTTTTACTTATAGAAGAGTTGGAAAAATTTATAAGAAAAAAAAATAAATAATATTATAATTTACTTAAGATGAAAAAAAAAGTAATTTAATAAAAAGAGTTTAAAACAATTAAATATCACGCAACTAAGATTTATTTTTATTCTTATTTATTTTTTTATTTGATTGTATGAAAAAATATTTTTAAAAATAGTTTTCAAATTAAAATTGGGTTAGAATTTGAATTTTGTTTTATGTCTAGAATTGATAATAAAATTTTTCTAAATATTATTCAGGTCCTAAATACTACATATTAGAAAGTACATAAACATGATATTATCAGAGTATATATCTTTATATTTAAACCTTATGTATAACTATTAAAAATCATGTAATATTATGTTGTATTACGTATCTTAAGTTGAAGATCATTATATTGAATAAAATCTGATATATAATCTGATTATTTTATTATCTTATTTTTGAATGAATAGCGATATTATATTGAATAAAATCTGATTATAACTCAATGAATATTATTTTATTATCTTATTTTTGAATGAATAGCGATATCATGAAATTAAAACGTAAATTTATTTTACCTAATGTTTAATTGCGTCAATTTATAACCATCTAAACTGCATGTTGTAAATTTAAAAAAAATATATATTATGTATCTATGTTTCAAAGAAAGCAATAAATATATAGCATAATTCATTATATGTATATAAAAAGAATTAGAATATTTTTAGATTATGATTTAAATTGAATTCATAGACATACTTATATTTAAAAAAAAAATCTTTCTTATCTTACAGATAATAATGTGATATTTGTAAAATAATAATAATAAATTATATTCAAGTACATCACTGAAATTGAAATCAAGAGACAAGGCAAGATAAGATAAAATGATTTAAATTTTAAACATGGAAGTCATGAAAAGTAAGATAAATTCGAGCTTAAAATAAATGAAAATAATTAATATGATGTTGTAATTTTTTTATCAATTCGTCATATCTATTATGGGTTATAATACGATGATATAGAAACATTTTTGACGCCTTATATCATGTTTACAACTATTCAGAAAATTGTGTGTATAAGAAACATAAACAGAGTATTCTGCGTAAAATTTGATTAAAAATTAAAATATTATGCAAACTAAACGATATTCAAACTAAAATGTTCAATAAACTTCTAGTGAAATTTCTTAATCTTATTTCCGTCTTAAAACTTATTAATAAAATGTCAAAATCCTAACTAAAATAAAGTTATTTATTCATTAATAAAATTATTTTTCTTAGAAAACGCATAAAAAATTAACTTCAGTTTAAATTATCGCTCTACTTATTAATAAGTAGCAATGTATAATTTACGTAATGCCGAACTCACCAGAATTGACTTACTACATAATAATTTACGGAAAAAAATACTATTGCTATTTATAGTTGAAAAAGTTGTAATTTTTTTTTTTTTGTTTTGATATTTTAACTTTATTTGTACATATTTAAATAAGTAAAACATTAAAATATTTGGTGCAAAATCATCAAATTAATCAAATTTAATATAAATAAACAGTACACATTATTCTGATTACTTTCAAATTTTAAAATAAAGAGTATCTCCCCATCTACATAGTGTGCTGTACATTTTATTAAAAATATTTGAGCTACATTCGATCGTAATATCTTTTACAATGGGCTAATATACATATAGATTGATTAAAATGAAAGTAACAGATTCCTACCCTACCGGGAAAAAAATTATTGATTATTATTCGTCATATGATATGTCAATTATTTTTATAAAAATCTACTAATGAAAATAGAATAATAACTAACTATTTTTATTTATTAACTAATTTTGGGAAACAAAAAAAAAACTAATTTGCAAGTTGTGTTTCAATTATGTATGGAAATAATATTATACCGATTATCATTAAAACTTATTACTTAACTAGTTTTTAGATAAAATATAATAATCTATGAGATACATGGATATTTAAATAGGAAATTACATCTAAGTAGTTCGTATTGTAAACGGTTGAGCATTATTAATTTCATCGCAACATAACTTAGGATGAAATTTGATTGATTTAAATTATTAAAAGATGAATTTATCCAGTTCGAAATATAAAACTTATATAAGTCAGAAATACTACCATCATGCCTGGAAGAGCTTAAAAAACTATCTTTGAATTTAGTGTACACACCTTTCAACTAAAATGTTTCATTCTTATTTTCTTCAAATTTTTACTTCCCTTTTTGAACGAAAATTTTATAAAAAAATTATAAATTTAGGATCAGCTCAGTTGGACGCATCGATTTTTCTGTTCCTCAAACTTATTAGTTATGCAGAAATACTTACAAACGTATATTATGTACAGTATAATAATTACTTGCCTTGCCGCCCTATATTGCAAAGATTATCATAATTTTTAATCTGGCTTAAGTTTTATAAAGCTTAACGATTACACTCAGTAATATACTTAGCATCACTAAATAAAATAAGATCAAAAAAAATAATAAAAATAAAAATAAATTTACTATAAGACCAATTATCATTATAGATCTGCTGTACATAAAATAACCTGGTATTATTTTATTTTAAATAATGATAATTCAGAACAATATGGGGTTTTTTTTATTTAAATTTAGTTGCTTTGAGGTGGTCAAGTTTGTGTGTTCCAAATAAAGTAATTTTTTGAAAATCAGGTTTCACCAAAATAAAATATATAAACAAAATCGAATATTTTTTTTTGTTTATTTTAATTATATTAAAAAAAAAAAAAAAAATTAAATTATGAATCAATTACCAGATGTCAATGAAGTAAAAATTTCATTGCAAAAATTTTATTGGCCAGATTATTTGGTATTTGTTTCAATGTTACTCAGCTGTTCTTTAATTGGGGTTTATTTTGCTTTTAAACTAAAAAATACAAAATTAAAAGTTAGCAAAGATGCTGAAGATAATTATTTAGTTGGTGGACGAAATATGAAAATATTTCCAATAACAATGTCATTAATTGCCAGGTGAATATAAATTAACATTTAATTCTCAATCGAATTATAAATATATGAAATTATATATATTGATTGATTAATTGATTTTTAATTGATTTTTAATATTTTTGAAAAATAAAAAAAATACTAAAAAAATAAAAATTATCATCAGTTTTATATCTGGAATTACATTATTGGGTACACCGACTGAAATTTATTTATTTGGAATTCAATACATGTACATAGTTGCAGGTAAATTTATTAATTTTTTTTATTTCTTTAAAAAAAACAAGACAATTTATATTGATATGTTAATTTTGTTATGTTTTCTTTGTTATATAAATTTCAATATTCCCAATAATTTTAGCTGTGCTTTTGATGGGCATTATAATGTCATATATTTATTTGCCTGTGTTTCATGATTTAAAATTAACATCAACTTATCAAGTAAGTAAATTCTTAAATTAGTTTCAATCTGAATATTAAATCTAAAGAGCCTGGCTTTAGAAACATAAAAAGATTTTTAAATCCTCGATAAAACTCATTTATATCCTGATGGCATATAAAGTTAGAAATTTAATTTCATGTATATGAGTATTTAACCACATTATATTTACAAATGAAATTATTTTTGACAATTTATACCAAGAATTTTTTTTAAATAAGAACTAAAAATCCAGTAAAATGTTGTTCCAGTAAAATTTAAATCGTGTTTCAATTAAGATAGTTCTATCTAGAATCTAGCTTATTTCTTGCATAGAAAAATACTTAAAAATTAAATATGAAGAAAAAGTGGTGTATTTCTTACGCATTCGAAACTATTATCTAAATTTGAGTTATTGAGTTTGAAACTATGTTTGTGAATTTTTTTCTTTATAACTATTTCTTTACTCTCCGTCTGAACAGGATTCTTGTAATTTATGATTAATTTTATGTTTTAGTATTTAGAAACAAGGTTTGATAAACGAATGAGATTGTTTGGATCAATTATGTTTGCATTTGGATCGGTAATATAATTATAACATTTTTAAAATATTTTACTAAAAATTTTTGTATTTAAAAAAAAATTACAGATGACTTGGCTACCTATTGTGATTTACGTACCTGCATTAGCTTTTAATCAAGGTAAAATATTTTACATTTTGTATTATGAACTGTCATTAGCCCAAAAACTTAAAATCATAATCATTTTTTCTCTTTTCAAATCATACTCTAAGATCTATATTCGTATTAGTAAGTTAACATGTCTTTTATAACCTTTAAAATATATGAATTAATATGTACGACATTATAAGGAAGCAGTTATCATAAAATTCGTCATAAAATATACCATTGAAACACCACTATCACTCAAATAATAATACATAAAAAAATGTATGCAATTCATTCTTGGTCCTAATGGGCTTGGACCACAATTGATACAGTACTAGGAATACATTAAATACTGTATATTTGGATAAAAATTCAAGAAATTTTTTTCCAAGCGTTGATTTAAGATTTATTATGTTTTACTCTTACTTACTCATTTCACAACAAATTCGATTTTATAAATTATCAAATTTTATAAATTTTTTGTATGAAAAATTTGGTTCGTAAATAATAGATAATTTTCAAATGTTTCATAGTGTTAAAAGTTTTTCATAATTATCGAATTATGCTTAAAAACATTATTTAGTCTTAAGCTACCAATAGTGTATATTTCGTTCATTTTATAAAATATCATACATCAAAGTCTGTCACATAAATTATCACAAACGTATTACTACTTATTTTTATTAATTGAATCCTAACAAAAATTCCAATTTTTTTTTTGTTTTGTTTATTTACATATCAATTTTAATCATACATTTATATTTTAACATTTTTCAATTTTAGCTACCGGAATAAATGTTCACCTAATAACACCAATCGTTTGCGTTGTTTGCATATTTTACACATGTGTGGTATGGTAAATATAATATTTTAAATTGATATCAAAAAGTATACTCGTCATATACATATATTTATGTGTTAATCATTTAACATATTATGCTATATATTTGAAATAAATCTAAGAAATTAATTCTTACTAGTCATTTCACTATACATACAAACATATTTTCAGTTTTCTGGTAAATTATATACCAATCGGGTCGCCGAATTGGAATTTTAATTTAATTATAATTTTTTGCGAGATGGAAAATTTAATTCAATCTTATTACGATATTAAAAAAGTTGCATTGACAATTGTAATCAATGATTATGCGAATAAATATGTATGTTATATTTTGAAAATTTTCCTATCTAAAATTGACAGTCTAGCTTTTATTCATGATTCTATTGAATTTTGTAATAATAATTACAGAAATACACAAAATTTTTCATTTTCACACTTAACCTAATTGAAAAGTTTTATCCAATTTCTCACATGTTTTTTATGATTATTATATTACATACCACTTGGACTAAGAATGTAGTCCAAAATTATAAAGTACATAAATTTCGACTTTTATTGTCTCGTATAATTTTGTTGTATGTAAATTTGTTATTTTGAAATCGAAAAATAGAATCAGGTCTATAATATAAATGATTAGATAATTTTTAGGTTAAATTAAGCTTTTTATCTGAAATAAAAATATATTTATTACTAATAAACAAACCTTGTTAATGAGCAAATATAAAAAATTTGCGCTGATTTTTTAAGCTAATTAGAAACTTTAATCATCGTATACTAAAAATTGTTAAAATAATGTTAACTTATCAATTTCCATGTACTGGCTTGTACGTTAATATTTATTGATTTAAATGTTTTTTTGTTTTTAAGGGTGGACTTAAAGCAGTTGTTTGGACAGATGTAGTTCAGACTTTCTTAATGTTTGGCGCTATGATAACTATAATTATTAAAGGAACAATTGATGTTGGTGGTTTTGGATTTGTTTGGCAAAAGGCATGGGAAAGCGGACGGCTAGAGCCACCAAAGTAAATACATTATTTTGTATTTTAATATGAAAATTATTTGTATTGTAAATATATTATTAAATAGAACGTAAAATGTGATACAGTAAAAAAAATTTTTTATTATATTTTATTTTCAGCTTTACTTTTGATATAACAGAGCGCCACACAGTTTACTCTTTAATTCTAGGTGGACTTCCTCATTGGCTGAAAAGTCAAGCAGTCTCTCAAAATATGATTCAAAGTATTGTTTAAATTTCAATTTTATTTTTCTAAATATTATAATCAAAATTTAATTTCGTTCTTAGGATATCTATCTCTTCCAACAATAAAGTCAGCCAGAATGTAAGTATCGAAATTAGTTAATATTAGTTATTTTATAATTACAATAATTTTATAAGAAAATTAGTTTCTTATTAGTACATATAAGAATTTGTAAATATATGTGTTATGTACAAAGATGCATAAATTTGTTATCTAGAACCTATATTTTTAATTTTGAAAATTAAGCTTTCAGAAGATATACAAATTAAGCCGTAAAGTAAATAAAGTATATAAACTCGTCGTCGCGGCAATTTATAAATGTCCACAAATTTGATTTAGATAAAATATAGATAATATCCAACTGATTTAGATATTAAATATGAAATTTTTCCGAAGCGGTTTAAATTTCAATTTCTAAAAGATTTGATATTCACATAATTTTAAAAAATAATTTGTTTTAAATCACTAGTGCACTTTGGAGTTTTATTGGCGGAGTTTTATCCTTGCTCACTATTTGTGGATACAGTGGTCTTCTGATTTATGCCAAATATTATGATTGCGATCCATTAACAACAAAAGTAAGTTAATAAAAAAAAATATTCACCTGCCACATAAATAACCATATAAATAAATCTTGAATTAAATAGATCGGAAGAATAATAAAGTTTTACCCAATTATTTATTTTAACTATAATTTTGGCATTTTTTAAACTCAGATAATTGTTTTTGAGGTATTAAAGTGCAATGATGATTGGTTTTTTGAACTAATTAATTCAAAATTTTGTATTATATAGCTAGCTAGGGCAAAGGATCAAGTACTTCCACTTTTAGTAATGGAAACCTTAGGAGATTTTCCAGGTTTACCGGGTAAGTTAATTTTAAAGTAAAAGTTTATGAAATCACGGTCAACACTATTTTTCACAGGATTGTTTTGTGCTGGCGTATTCAGTGCGGCTTTAAGCTCATTATCAACAGGCTTGAATTCAATGTCAGCAGTCGTTTTGGAAGATTTTTTCAAACCATTTAGAAATAAGCCATTAACTGAATTCCAAACAGCTTTTTTGATGAGAGCTGTTGTTGTCATTTTTGGAGTGATGTGTGTTTCATTAGTATTTGTTGTTGAAAAACTAGGAACAGTACTACAACTATCAATGAGTTTAGGGGCGGTTTCAAATGGACCACTATTAGGAATATTCACGTTGGGTGTTATGGTTCCATGGGTAGAAGGAAAGGTAATTTCATAACAAATTTTTTATAATTTATTAATTATGTTGTAAATACATAGTATGCTAAAATTAATTTAAAAAAAAAATTTAGGGTGCACTGGTTGGAGGCCTAACATCTTTGGGATTAATGAGCTGGCTATGTGCCAAGGCACAGACTGCGATAGCAAGTGGAGAATTAAAATTTGAAACGAAACCTCTTTCGGCTTCGGGATGTGATTACGTATACGGTGATGTTCAAAAATCATTTAGCTTAATTGATTTAAATACAACATCGATATTCAATGAAGTACCTGAAAATGATTTGTAAGTACTAATTTCTGAAATTATTTTCTTACAAGAAAAATAAGCCAATTTTAGTGGATACTAACAAATATTATCTCATTCAAAATAGTATTCATTGAACATAACATACATTTTGTTACATAAAATTTCTAAACATCATATTTATGGAATTTGTCTGTTAAGTTATTTGAACAATTATAACAAAAAAAATTAAATAACAAATAAAATTTGCTTATTTTTTAGTTCTGATCATCCGTTTGCAATTTATCATATCTCATATTTATGGTATACATTTCTTGGAGCCTTTCTAACAATAGTTATTGCTTTGACAGTGTCTCTAATAGCTGGGCCAAATAAACCTGAGGACATAGATCAAAATCTTTTAGCTCCATTTGTTCGAACAATAATTAACAGAAGGAGAATGAAAAATAAAGAAAATCCTCAAAGACTAGAACCTATTGGTATTGAAACCACCAAAGAATATGAAAGTTCAAATCTAAATCTGGATAATTTTAAGGAAAAATGAACACAATTTAAGTTTTTAAGTTACACCAAAATAAAATTTGTTATAAACCAATTTTTTGAGTATTTTATATCTTATTTTCTTTTTGAAAAAGTGGCTTAAGGTTGAAACAGAAAACTCTTAATTAAGATCGGTGCTAAGCCAAAGGGTAGACTTAAAATGAATGGTAGACTTAAAATGAAAAACTTAAAAATCAAAATTGTCGTAAAAGAATACCTGCACATTACAAAATCTTATAATTAACCGAAAATATTTATAATTCAGTTACTCAAATTATTTATTTCTATTTACCGAAATTGAAATTTTCAGAAATATTATCTATATAAAACCTATTGCACGGTGTTTTGGTCCAGTGTACACACATATCTTATCTTAACTATAGAAACAAAAGGTATTATGAACCCTAAACATTGACTTTTACAATTATGTATTATAAAATAAAAAAATTTACATAACATCATGTATAAAGTGATATTGTTATAAAAAAAAGTTCGACCCACAAACAAACCAATTTATTTTTTAACAGAGTTACTCATCTAATATACTTATTCTACTCTCTCTTAAGATTATCTAAAATTTTATTTGCAGTATTAAAGCCTATCTATAGTATACTAACAAAAAGCATACATTTGTTAAAAGATTATTATAAGAAATTCAAACATAAAGTTGACAAACAAACAAACGAAGTTTTTTTCATTCAAAAAATATATATATTTTAAAATATTCTAAATACAAATACATAAATAATTATTTAACATTTTTTTCATAGTGTGTTGTATTTATACGACGGTAACAACATTTCTGCATAACAACAGAATGTATCTTTATTAGTTTCTGTAAAAAAAAATATGAAACAGATAAAAATGTACAACACCTTTTTACTGACACACAAACTTCTTTCTTATTTAAATTATAATTTTATAAAAGACAACATGGGAAAAATTATGCTGAGAATATTTTTACGACAACTGCTCTGTAATTACAAAAAAAATATATTTTTTGTTCCTTAGATATTTAAATAATAAAATTATTCACATAATAATAACGAATAATTCATTAATTTTCTTTGAAATTTTCTTTGAAAATTTGTACCTACATTATATTTTATGTACAATTCAATAAAACTGGTAAAAAAAAATGTTATTCAATTTGCTTAGGAATTAGATGTAATGCATAAATTAATTGGTTTGTAATTTGAATAAAGTAGAGATTAAAGAAATCAAGATATATGGTCAAGATCAGGTTCTAAATAATTGGATATATGTCCAAGATCAGGTTCTAAATAATTTCGACTTTACTGACGGTTTTAAAGATTTCAAACTATCAAATACAAGAGATAAAGACCCAAAACTAAAGCTTGGACCTAATTTTACCTTTAACAAACAAATAATATATTTTATAAATCCTTAGGAATATACTTCAAAATATAATGTTACAAATGAGATAGATCATTTACAAGTTGACTTATTGATTTTACGAAGATTTCTATATTTTTATTAAAACAATAGGAACATTTTATTATAAAACTAAATTTCATACAAACAAACATACATAATGAACTTGCATTATATAAACTGTCGATTTCGATTAACCTCCAATTTTTCTTTGTCTTTGTAAAAATAAATTGGTACTACGTAAGATACCATTATTATTAGCAACAATCTCAAATCCTTAATCAAATAGACATACCATTAAAAATATATATATCGAATTGAGCATTATTTTATTAAACCCAATGGTTAGCTTGCTGACAGACAAACAAACAAGAATAATAAAAAATTATTAGAATAACAAAATGTATAAAACACTATTGAAAAAAATTTATAATACACATATTCACAGGGGAAAATTTATCATAATATTGCATAAAATATAATTATAATCATTTTTTTTTTTGTATTTCATATAAATACATTTTTTTTTTTCATTTTACAGACCTTTAATTTGAATTAAAAAGAGAACTGTTGACTGGCTCACAAACATTATTTATAATATTATTTCTTTTTTGATGAATTTATAATGAGTAACCGTTTTTATTAATGAACAAAAA